>JANVCL010000002.1:9323121-9354810 GCA_026546855.1 Erythroxylum incrassatum
AAAATATTTTTCCATAACTGCAAAATAAAAAAATTAGTTAGAACCAATATTTACGAATTCTATAAAATTTATTTTTTTCATTAAACATTAATCAATCCGCGTAATTATTTTTCTATTTAACAACAAAATGTAATTTTTTTCCATAAAAACTAATCAATCTGTTGTCCGCATTATCACTTTTGTATTTGTCTTACTTTTTTCAATCGACAGTTGTCACCCTATAAACCATCCAAAAGCTGATTGTCTATAATCCACTGAAGAGTAGATGGGAACTGATCACAACGATTTCTATTAAGATCTTCCAGAAGAGCAATCCTATGATAGGGCTTTAATATATTATATATATTATAGATGACGACAACAAAGAGTAACCTATGATAAGGTTTTAATATATTATATATATATTATAGATTAGCGTTGCTCTTCTAGGGTTTTGAATTATAAAGATATAATTACAAAGATAATAATTCTATATATATCAGTTGTAACTTTACAGGTGATGACAACGTTGCTTTTACGACAACTTATAAGGTTGTGATATATTATATTATATATATATTACAAATAAAAAAATTATTTAATTTTTTAAAAACTTGAGGGGCCCAGTGCACCACTGGCCCCACATGTCTCCGTCCATGACTAGGAGGCTTAATAACTAAACATGTATATGGAAGAGTCCCTTATACGTGTAAGGCATACAAGACTTCCAATGTAAATATCATCCTAGCTTAGCTCATTGGCATAAACTCCACCATCAGAACATCTTTTAGCTATCAACCTCACAGTCATAATCTAAAGAGAAGTAAGCTACATTTAGATATATGAGTTCTATTCCTAGAAAATCTAGTGACCCCATGGAAACAATAAACTCCTCACTTGAGGCTTTCTCTCACAGGAGGTCTTGAGTTCGAGTCACGCAAATGGAGGAGAAATGGGAAATATTCCCTGTTGATGATCTTCTAGCCCTTTGGGCTAAGCTCCTTGATCGAATCAATTACGGACGCCTCGCTTTTAGCAGCAGTGTGGGAGTTGAAGCTACTGGAAAACCTTAGGGCTGCTAGGAACCTGATGCTGAGCGGAGCCAATGATCAATTAATAGTTGACTAATCAATTATGTGAGGACTCCTTGTGTGCGGAAGTGTACAGGCTACGTAAGAACCTGGGGGATCTAGAAGTTCCAGATTTACCTCCTCTAGGGCTCTTAAGGTGGGGTCTTAGGAGCTTAGGATTAATCCGACTAAGCTGAGATACCTAATGTGATAAAAAAAAGAAAATAAAAAAGGTAGCTTCATGTTTGAAACTTATTGAGGATATGCATGCATTAAAGATAACCCATTTAAACGTAAAACGTGGACTATTTCTACCTTCATTGATCTTTGCATATGTAAGCTTTAGCGTATGGAGTTATATGAATATAGTCCTGATTGTTGAAGTTGCTTAAGATTATAAAGAACTAGTACCCTCTAATGCTAGTTAGGCTTAATTTTGATAACATTTGATATATGTACCTCAACAATTTAATCTTTGCAGATAATTTACTATAAATCTTCTTCTAATTGTGTTTTCACTTGTATATTAAGGCTTATAAGCTTTTCACAAAAATAATGAAAAACAGCATACATCTTTCGTAACTTTTTTCATGGTATCAGAGCCTACACCCAATTCTTTCAACATCTAGGTATTTTTTGGGTCAGAACTCACTACACTAGTCCGCACATACACAAGGTGTAATTCTTTCAACATCTAGGCATTTTTTAGGCCAGAACACACTACACTAGTCTGCACATACACAAATTCAGAACAACTCAACACACCCATTGCAACCAACTCACAAATCTGTCAACACCTCATTACACCAATTCAGAACCTAGTATCCATTATCAACAAACGCCTCATAAGCCCACGATTGCAAACCATTATGAGCTTGAGCGGGTCGATAATATTTGATATTTGTATCTCAATAATTTAATCTTTACAGATAAGATTAGATAAGATTATTAGCTGTATTATAATCGCTATAAATCTTCTTTTGATTGTATTTTCACTTATATGTTAAGGCTTACGAGCTTTTCACAAAAATAATGAAAAACAACATACATCTTTCATAACTTCTTTCAAATTCAGTAGAAGTTCAACTTGCCTAACTTGTTTGAAATGTCTAGAATTTCTCTCGTTCCAAACTATATGTAGATAGGAAGCTAGAGCAATAAGGTAAGCAGGAAGATCTCCATTTGAAATTAAGCTATAATTGTCTAACAACCACAGTATAATTTTCAAAAAACACTCCACATCAGAGCTTCAACTCAATAAGTCTTTAACATGTTTCCATATTATATTTAAGAAGCTTCATACAAATTTTCAATTACCATTCCACATAGAATGCAAGTGTTCTGTTGCTAGAGAAAATGTCTCAAGCATGTTGAATCTATTCATCTTGACTTGAACTAGAATTACCCATGACATGTTGAATCTATTCCAAATGGGCCTGGTCGGACCCATGACATGTTGGGCCCGGGCTGGTTCGTGATTCGATCAGGCCGGGCCATAGGTCAAATTTATTATTTTTTTAAAAATTCAAAAAACAACATCGTTTTGTCTCTCCTAATCAAGTTAAGAAATTCACAACCCAAGCCTAGTCAACATGACTTGTACAGCTTGATCATTATAAATATCTAATTGTCATACCAAAACGAAGCCGACAACTTATGTTAGGGTTCAATTAAGCTAATTTGAACAAGAGTGGCATATACTTTCACCTTAATTATATAAACCATTTCATATGCAACATAATGTTCAATTTATCCCAGCAGAATTTGTTGTGTACGATTCTAACCTGATACACTGGTTACATAAAAAGCTACTTACATGAGCAAAATAAAGTCCCAAAACAAGGACTGAATGAATTAATAATAGAAACACAAACAGAAAAGCAGAAGGAATAACAGGGCATTAAATCCTCCATCGGACCCCTTATTCAAGAGTGACTGAAACTGGTAGCAATAGGTATAACAATCACAAGAATGATCAAAAGCAGAAGAATTATCCCAATACACATGCATTTCCTGCTGCTTCTTTGATACTCTTTCGCACTCTTGAGCTCTTTGGTACCGTCTTTGACATAGTGATTAGCATTCAACACATGGTGTTCAATATCATCCAGCTGCTCTCCTTGTGCCTCCACCATAACAGCCATGTCCAGAAACACCTGATGCAACTCCAACAAGCTCTTCTCGATCTCTTTTGCAGCATCATGCCTATCCTGAATCTCCACCACCGTCTCCAACACCTTTCCTTTCCCGTGTTCCTGAATTGCTCGTTTCAAGAACTCCTCACCACCACTGCCATCGGAGATTATCTTATCAATTATTTCTTCATCCGGGTACTCACCAGTCACTGTGAAGTATCTCCTCCCAACAGTTTCTTTGTACTCAGTCATCATTTTCTGCCTCAGACCTTGGAAATCCATCATAAGCTCCTTCAACTTCTTGCGCAGACCATTGGTGACAGCAACCCTTGTTCGGTATATTGGGGTTCCTTCTTTGAACCCTGAGAGGCGCCTGTTAGCCGCGTTGGCACGATCCATTTCTTCAAGCTGAGATCTGATAGCTCTTACCTTTTTGAGGACAGTAACAATGTCTGCGTTGATTTTGATGCGCATTGCTTTCAAGGCCTCAGGTTTGTGCAGGGATTTGCTCTCCTCATTGGACTCTTGGAGCCTCTCAAGGATTTCCCGGATGGATCCCATTTCTTTCTTGACTTGCTCAGCTTCTTCAAGGAACAAGCCAAGGTTCTGGTCGATTGTATTTGATGCATTTGCCATCTCTAGATCATGGTCTGGACCAGCTTCAAGATCTCTCATGGCCTCTTTCTTTAGATCCACATAGCTCATGAACGATTTGGTCATCAAGTCATTCATCTTTACAATCTGTGTGATGAAACCTGAGTAAAAGAAACATGGCCAATCAGTCCCAGTTTTGATGCAAACAAGACACAACATATATTGTGCGCAGAATCAAGAAAATCTCAGCTTTGTTTATGAGTTTGGATTGCAGAACTTAAATTGTCAATGGATCGAAGATAACTGAAAATCTATCTGGGATGGATCCAAATTTGCAAAATGTTACTTTAATATTAACTTTGAGCAGCAAAGGGAACCGAAAATGAAATTGATGAATATGTTCACTTCACCTCTGCTATTTACATTGGTTACTTTCATTAATTCGCTGACAAATACATCCAAATTGAAAACCAATAACAATTAAGGAAAAATAGAGAGAGAGATAATCCATCTTCAAATCACAAGCATAACACAATGTAAAAAGAAATGGTAACTAAAAGATAAGGAAGAGGGAACCTCTATGGCAGCTGTATAAAATTACTTCAGTAGAGATGACAACACAACAAAAGCAGCGACAGGTTGGAAGAGGTAAGATATGGAAACAAGGAGATGAAGTGACCAAATGGGTTTCGTAATGGGAATGTATTTGAAGATGGAAAGTAGAAGATGATCTTGTGTTTTTGATATGGAAATCCGAAGCTGCAGTTTGAGTGTGTGTCCTTATCAAGTTGGAATTGATGAGTGAGGGAACACTTTATTAAAAAGGATACTAAAATTCCCCTGTTAGAGACCTAAAGTAGCCGTTGCAGGCTCCCAACGGCTATATTTTCTCCACCCCCTGCGTTAGCTCAATCTGAATTCAATACTCTGTTAGGGCCCATTAGTTTCATATCTCTGGCCCAATCTATTTGTTCTTTATCATACGAAAATAAAAATTACAATAATACAAAAAATAAAACACTTCCAATCAGATGGCATCAGCTCTAACCGTCATTAAATTATAGAAGAAGCATCAAGCATTTCCACGTCATTCAAGTTATAAAATATGAAAATAAGGATAATCGATATATATATCAAATAAATATCTTGTAAATTATGTGTTTTAAATAAATTAATAATTAAAATTAAGTGATAAAACTGAAAACTCATCCCACTTCATACAGTCAATTTATTTTCCTTCTTTTATTTTTAATTCTTCAAAATTAGTCAAACGAGAGGATCTTAGAGACAAACACATGCAGCATTCCAAGCAAGGTCATAATGAATTTAGATCTTTTGTCTAATATTATAGAGTATTATTGTGTCCAATAAATCTCAGCTATTTATTTATATAAGTTTCGCGTAAGGCCCGTAAAATAAATGACTGAAATTTCATAAGAAAATAAGACAGAGTAAAACTAGACAGAGAATCTAGAATCGGTTATAATAGAGCTAACTCAAACAAAAATAAAGAAAATATATAATAAATTAGGCTGTGATGGAAAATCTAAAATAGATAGTGAGAGAGAGGAGGAGAGTCCAAGTGGAATAAAACCCACGACACACCAACAAACATACAAACACATGAACTAACTAGAGAAGCAACAAGTTTGGTCAAATATTTGGTGGCAAGAGGCAACAAAAATTATTCCCCAACTCTTCTTCACTTCTAGCACCGCCGCAGCAACTAACTCTCTCCTGACTTAGGCAAATAACTCCATTGTCTGTGTCTGTGTATATCCAATCCCAAAGTTACAGTCTTTGACACCCAATTCCGGTAAAAATCTTACGTTCGAGCACAGCACACAAAATACACCATCTTTCTTGGAAACCCAATTGCTTGCTGCCTTGATTTTTCGGGTTATTTTGTGGTAGCATAATTGGCTATTAGCCTATTACAGAAGGGTTCTCGCAGAAAAGTGGTGGGAAGTTCGTATGATCAGAAATGGGAGCGCTAAAGGCGGCGATTGGTGATACACTGATGACTTTTATATGGGTGTTTATCACTTCCATGTTTGGGCTGTTCACTCACCTGATAGTCACTGCGCTTGGGATTCAGAAACTGGTTTGGGCCCCTTTGGTTGTAACAACCCTTCTTATTTTTTTGTCTGTTTTCTTGTTTAATCTGATCGCCGAGGCCTTGGGTGGGGCAAGCTTCAATCCCACCGGTAATGCTGCCTTCTATGCTGCTGGAATTGGTGGAGATAGTCTCTTCTCCATGGCACTTAGATTTCCTGCTCAGGTATACATATATGCACGCTCCTTTATATACCTGTACTTAGATGCTTGTGCTTTGTTCTCTTTTCGTGTTTGTAAATGCGTTGATATCCTAATCGAATCGGCTAAAGTTGTGAAGATCAATGACGTGCGTTTTGATTGATTGGTCATCGCATGGGGATTTCCCTCCTTTTGACTGGATCACCTTTATGGATTTGGAATATTTTGGTTTGTTATAAAAGAGGGTCAAACGATTTGACTGGACTTTACTTACTATTACTCCATCTCCATCTCCATCTCTTTTGAATTCAACATTTAATTCGACAAGACTTTGAGAAGAAATACCAATACCCTTTAAGGGGGATGAATAAATTTTGTGCTTTAAACTTTGTGAAATAAAAACTTTATTAAAGCAAAAGATGTTAGAATGTGGGCGAATAACGTGGAGCATGGAATGCCTTTTTGACAGGCAGCAGGTGCTGTGGGTGGTGTGTTGGCTATAATGGAGGTTATGCCACCACAATATAAGCACATGCTTGCTGGACCTACTCTGAAAGTTGACTTGCAAACTGGAGCTATTGCCGAAGGCATTTTGACCTTCTTAATTACCTTTGCAGTTCTTGTGATTCTCCTTAAGGGTCCTCGTAACCCACTGTCTCAGACATGGCTTATTGCTGTTGCCACTGTTTTGGTGGTTGTTGCGGGTGCTGAGTACACCGGACCCTCTATGAATCCTGTCAATGTGAGTTGTCAATCTCTCTCTGCATCTTCGTATTTTCAGTCATCTCTGTCTTTAGTCTTGACTATGTGTGTGCTTTTGAGTTCCTAACATCTTTCACTCATGTACTCATATATTCATAACATTGCTATTAGAGAAGTTAAGAAAACCATAGAAAAATATTTATAATTTGGTAAAAGATACAAGATGTCTTCTTGAGGAGATGGAAAACTTATCAACAAGTTGTTTCAAAATGAGTTTTTAATCTGTGAATTATATGTATTTATTTCTATCTAAATACTTATATGATCAATGATACATACTTGTTATATTATTTGGATTATATAATTCATATTTAAAAATACGTTTTTTCTTATACATGAATTTGTTTCAGCCCCCTACTTTATCTTGATTATCATTAATTCCTATCGTTGGTATGAGAGTTAGATTTGAGCATGAGAAATAGTGATTCATGAGTGGTTCAAATGACTCCGCATTAGTTATGGGTTGAGGGGGGAACTAATATGATATGAATGAAATCACTTGTGATAGAGATGTTAGAAATTCATTAGTAGAATAGTTCCACATTGAAAAAGGATATAAAGATGAATTGGGCTATATATAAAAAGGTTTGGTATTGAAATATAGTCATTAATTATATAAGACTTTGCTTGGACTTGATCCAGTTTCTACTTAAAACCCCACAGAGCCCTTCATGGTATCAAAACATGGAAGTATTAGTTGTGATACATAAGTGTTAGTTATTTGGATAATATTATTCACGTGAAATTTGTGTTTTTTATAAATAAATTAATTCTGACATTTTATTTTATCTTGATTATCATTAATTTCTATCATTAGTATCATAATTAGGTTGACGAAGTCCGATGAGTAGAAATTATGAATTGGGATCTAATGAATGATAATTTGTTGAGTGAATCAAATAGTTTTGCGTTAGCTATAGACTAATAAGAAGTTACTCTGATGTTGATGAGATCACTTATGAAGGAGAGATAAAATTTACATCCAAAATTAAGAAAAGACACAAGGATGAAATAAGTTGTGTATAAAACTATGACTCATAATACATACTCTTAAGAATTTGAGTTGAAATATGATATGTCTAATTATATGTGTTCTCACTTACGTCTCATCCAATTTCTCTTCAAACCCAACTCTTTAATAACAGTCATCACCTGTTGAGATATCTGTATTCTTCTTCTGGTCAGTTTTGTCGATCCTTTGTGTTCAAACTGTTTTGTGGTTCCTGTTTATGTTTTTGGTACATATCTGGAATTCCTTCATTAGCACCAATTTGATGGAACTATATATTTGGTTTATGTGGAGTTATTGGGAATATGCATTACCGGTAAGAATAATGTTATGCTCCATTCTATCAGATTGACTTAATAAATTCCTGAATTGTCTTTCTTTTTCCCTGGCTCTGATTGACTTTCTAGACAAGCAACTTAGGGAGGTGAGGGAAGGGGCTCTAATATGTACATACATATGTGCGTGTGAACGTGCATATTATTATTGTTTTTGGTTTCTAAATGACAAGATATAGTGTGAAGTTGGAACCTTTTAGAGGTCACAAACCCCTCATTCCCAACAACTTGGTCATTCTTCTAAGAAGTTCACTTGGGAATCTTAAGATCCTTCACCTTTGCTGGGTAAGGATGCTGGTGCTGTCAATTACAAAGGTGTTACTGTTGCCATCGATACTGCACCTGTCGTTTCCAGTTTGTCAATGTCAATGAAGAACATTTCCATAAACATATTAGTCCAGGAATACGAGAACCGAGGTGGTTTCTTCCTTTGGACATCCCATGATTTTGCTAGTTGGAAGAAAGGCAAAACTAGTTCCTAGATTTCTGCTGAATAAAAACAAAGCAGAATAAAATTTGAAAAGGAGCATCCAAACAAAAGTAAGGTGCTTGACAAAAAGAGATAATAGTAGGTGGGATTTATTTATCAACATGAATAAAGATTTGATTCTGTCTCCAAAAGTTGGCGAAAGAGTCTTTGAAGTAAATGTCTATTATTTCGACAAGAGCATCAAAAACTTTTTAGTGGGAGTGGTTTGTGGACGTCCAAAAAGTATTTGACGAAAACTTAAAAGAGAGCTATGATTAGGTTGGACAGCAGGTTAGGAGTTATAGCAGATGAGCAAGTGTTGGGTATTCATGATTTTGGATTCCTGAAAAAAGAAAGAAGCTGGAATTCCATGGTGAATAGCTTTATGTGTTTCATGTTGGTCAAGTTAACTTGCTTCGTTGATGGAGTTTTATGAAAGATTGAGCGAGTCTTGCGTTTGCGTTGCGTGTGTGTGATTCTGCAGGCATTCGGGTGGGCGTATCTGAACAATTGGCACAACACTTGGGAGCAGTTTTATGTTTACTGGATCTGCCCCTTCATAGGGGCGGTGTTTGCGGCTAGGCTCTTCCGCATGATTTTCCCACCACCCAAGCCCAAACAGAAGAAGGCCTGATCTGAAGTAGCCTCCAAATCCATTCCGTTTGCTAGGCTGCTAGCAGCAAATTATTTTGGTCGCTTTGGTTCTTAAATGTAATAAAGCAACTTCCATGGACCTTTTCACTAACTGTCTATTTATTTCCCCCATTGCTTGTGTGGTGAAATGATCAGATACAAAATAAAACTGCCGACAAGAAAACTTGAGGTGGCTTTTTTTTTTAAATAAAAGGAAAGAAGGCATGAGAAAAATTACGGGACTAGTATAGGAAGACAGACACTCGACATATCTTCTAGAAAGATAAAGAGGCACCTTGTAGGTCTAACATATCCTCTAAAAAGATAGAGAAGCACCTTGGTGTAGTATGAAGAGTAGTAGTGATCCCTAAGCCACACTTGAGGTGGCTTTGTCTCTATGTTTTTGCAATCAACAAACCTTGCAAGTGTAGCTAGTTTGTTTGTCCCACCTACCATCATATGAAAAAAAAAAAAAACAATTCCTTTCCTAATGCTCTTATTAAAAAAGAGATTTGGATATCTTCTTGATTTTGAGAACTAGTGATCATGCAATCAACTCTGTCTATGTTGGGTTCACAAGCAAAGCAACTCTATATTAATATCATATTGGCTAAAACATCCCATTTGTTTAAACGTTAAACTAATCCCCAAGCTACATCAAATTCATGCACCTTTTCATGAGTCATGACCGCGAGGAAAGAAAAGAGCAACGCAAGGAAAATTAAATTGTACACCATGTGGAAAAACAAGAAGACTTAGCGAACACTAACAGACACTAAGGAGCGAACGTTTCCACCAAAACCTCGCATTCACAAAAATACGTGTATCAATCGTCTCCATTGCTGCTCATCATCAATTCTTTCAATGTCATCTATATAAGGTTTCGCTTGCTGATTATTCTTTTCTCTTTCTATAAAATAAAGAGAGCAATTTTGTTTTATTTTTTAAAAAATAAAATAAAAAAACAAGGAGAGCTGGATCCACCAGAGGAACCAGCGCAGTCCTTGAAGGCATCGTCGGCCTCCTCCTCCGTCAACGGCCAGATCCGTTACCGTTCTCCTTCCTCCGCCGAGCTTCTCGAATTCGGCACCACCAACAACAACAACTCCGACAAGATGCTCAAACGCCCTCCTCCTCCTCGCTACGAATCTTTGTCCGACAAGATCCGCCGGTACCGGAGCGTCCTTCTAGTGATCTCCGTCCCGGTACTTCTTATGGGGTTCATTTTATTTGTAATGCCCTCCCGGTCTCCGTCGGAGGCCGTGTTAGAGGAGTATGAGATCAATAATCGTAAGATGTCGCCAACTTTGAGAGGTTCTAAAAATTACGCTGTAATTTTCGATGCGGGAAGTTCGGGGAGTAGAGTGCATGTGTTTTGCTTCGATCATAACATGGATCTCGTCCACATCGGCAGGGATCTCGAGCTTTTCGTCCAGGTTGTTTTTTTATTATTGTTATAATTATTTTGTGATTTGGAATTGGGCTTTTGAATTTGTGTGATCGCATATTTTTTTCTTCTGGTTGAATGTGCGTTTGCATTTTGTTGATCTGGAAAATGGAATTTAAATTAATATATGAGACTTGGTTCCTTTTGTATTTTCTTGAAATGAACAATGCAAGTAGGAAAAGGCGTGAAGGATTAGATCCATTTACAAATGCTGACAAATTAGTAATTGAAGGAATTTTTTTTTTCCTTTTACCTTGTGCTTAGATAACTGCATCAGGTACGGTGTTTTGTTGTCCAAATCGTTCGGATTGTTAATTTGCTCTGGTATTGTTTGATAAAAGATTAAACCAGGTCTTAGTGCGTATGCAAAGAATGCACAGGCTGCAGCAGGCTCGCTTGTTTCCCTTCTTGATAAGGCTGAAAGCGTGGTGCCCAAAGAACTGCGACGGAGGACACCTGTCAGAGTGGGGGTGGGTGCATTCAGATGAACTTTTAGTTACACATCTACTAATTTATTGTGTGTGGGCATTTGCTTAACCGCCAAAATTATTTATGTTTTTTCTTTTTTGTTTAGGCTACTGCTGGCCTGAGGGCATTGGAAGGTGATGCATCTGATAGAATTTTGCAAGCAGTAAGTCTGACCAAACCCCACGTATTTATTTTAACAATCTACTCTGATAGCCATTTGATTTTCTTCCTTTAAGGTTAGGGATCTTCTGAGAGATAGAAGCACGCTGAAATCTGATCCAAATGGGGTTACTGTTCTGGATGGCTCTCAAGAAGGCTCTTATCAGTGGGTATGTTATGTTTATGTTGTAGTTTGAGCCCTAAATTTGTAGTGTGACCTGTTAAAGTTTCTGAACTGTGAATAATTTCCAATTTATTTTTGTACGAAAGTGGGAATAATTTCCACTATGTATTGAATAGAAAACATACGGCCATATATAGCCTATTACAAGAGAAGTTTAAATCTGGAAATATATCCAGATATATCTAATCTAATCTAATCTGATCTAATCCCTTAATTTAAGGGATTTGAACTTATTCTATATGATCTATATACAGCCTATATCTCAATATAATCTAGATACAACTGTATAGTATATGTAGAGAATATTAGCATATCACCAACAATGATATACAGAAATTGTGATTTGGATTAGTTTCTTAGATATTCCTTATTCTTAAGTAGCAAGCAGATTTCTTTGTCATCCTTTAAGTTATTGATATTTGAGGTGAAACGGGTTGGAGTATTTCTATGATCTGTATTTTATCTGGTTTTGAACTTTAGCACCTTTCTATTGACATCTATTCTGTAGCAAGGCATTTCAAAGTGTTGGACTTCTATCCTATACCTTCTTGAGGAAAACAGGGCAGGATGACGTTATTGTTCCAATGGTATCTGTCCTCACGTTGGATAATTTTGAAGTAAACTCATCATCAAAACTAATACATTCATTATTGTCTCATATGTTCCTTTCTCTTTATTTTTCAGATTGATTTTGACATATCTGGCCATTGGGCAGAACCAATTATTTATAGCTCACAGGATGATTGGTCTTCAAACTTGAAAACAATCCTTGAATGGTCTCCTTTTACATCAAAGGATGAACTCTTGCAGCAGGTTGGTTGGATTGATAGTGATTCCATAACTTGCAGTCACTTCTAATGTATGATGTAGTTACCATTTGAAGGTGTTACTGCAGGGTCTAGTCATATAATGCTAAACTTTATTCAATGCCTTAAAATTCTAATCTACCTGCATGCATAATTTCTGCTGACTAATAGTTTAAATAACTTCACCTATCGAGTTTAATTTACCTTTCCTAGAATGCATCATTTATAACTTGATAGAAAAGTTGATATGTACAAAGTGACTGATGCGCCTTCGGCTCTCACTGACCTAAATGAAACTTTAGAAGTCAAATGTTACTAGCACCCTTAATGTGTTATTTACATTCCTGATGTCTTTTTGTTATTTACATTCCTGATGTCTTTTTTTCGTTTCTTGGGAATGCAATTTCTTGATCATAATTTCTACGTACAATTAATCACAAAAAATGGGTTTGCACTGATGCCATCTCTAGCTTCCTAGGGTATTGTTGCATACCCACAAGATAATGCCTTTCAGAGTATTATAATTGCTGTTTTTAATTCTTAAGCACAACAGTGTAAGAGTTCTAGTGTGTGGATGTTGTTCACATCTTTTATTGCACCCTACACGTTATTCGCATTCCTGATGACTTTTTGTAGTGTATTGGAAATACAATTTCATGTGCTTAATTTTGCATACAAATAATCACCAACAGAGTTTAGGTTGTTGCCATCTTTGGTTTGTTGGGGTATCATTGCCTACTCACAAGATAATGCCTTACAGACTATTTTAATCATTGTTTTTAAATCTTAATCACAACAGTATAAAAGTTCTAGCATATTGATGTTGTTTGCATTTTCTTTGATTGCACTGATTAGTTTGTGTTTACCAGTTTGAGGATATTGGACCACATGGTACAAGAATATTAATATACAACCTATGGTTGAATGATGAAGGTGTGTACGAACTGAGTTTTGATGATGATGATGAGGTATGTTGTGTTATCAAATTTTGAACTATGTTCAAGGAACAAATATATTTTTGTCTTGCAACACATAACTTGATTAGTATGCTACTGAGGTCAAGTGACATCTAAATGTAACCAAAGACCTTTTTGTCTTTGGGACATATAGTAGTCTCATTTTTTCCTATCTTTTTCCTAGCCTCTTGTCTTTAGTCTTTACTAGTTTCAAAAGCCTAAACATTAGAAATCAAGTAGTAGATTGAGCATCCTTGTTTTGATTTTTATTTATCAGTTAGCAGTAAACCTTAAAACAAAGTCATATATTGTTTTGTTTTGTTTGGTGAATATTCTAGCATATATTGACGCTTCTCTTGTAAACTAGAACTAATTTATTTCTTGTGGTTTACAACTTAAAATATGTCTCGTGACATCTTTCTTTTTTCTTTTGCAATTTTCATTGTTGTGTTTGGCAACTTTGAGTCTTTTATTTCAACATGTTCTCTTGTGTACAATCTTGTGTATTGAAGATATACTGTATATCAAATGCCAAGGGTGTATTTGTACCTTAACGTTTCACAAAATGTCTAAATAAGTCTCTACTGTTGTCTTTGGTACCACTTTGGAAGTACCATAAGTTACTAAAATAGTACTCATTGCACCCTGAATAAGATGCCAAAGTGGTAACAGAAATAATGGCAGAGACTTATTTAGACCTCTGGTGAAATGTTAAGGTGAAAATCACACCTTTAGCTAATGTCTTAAAGTCATTTTTAAGATTACTTTCAGCATTTGGTTGGTCCAAATTCCCTAGTTGTGACATCATATAGGCTAAATTAGTGATCTATATACCAAAACTGCAAAAAAATGAACTATGTTAGGATTTAAGGTGTTACTAGGATTTAAGACATATCTTTATCTCCATATACGGAAAAATTTTAACTATTGATAACAACAACTTTATGTTGAACTCGTATATTGAGTTTTTATTTGTCACATGGAAATATTTATGGTTCCTCATTTATCTTTGACTTAGGATATACGACTCAGGGATGAAGCTAGTTGTGGAGGCCAAATAAAACTACACAAAAAGATTGTTGAGCTTCAGTCTCATATCTCCTACCGCATCCGCTATTCGTTGAGGGCAAGAATTCTATTTCATTTTTGTTTGTTTTCTACTATTCTCTGTTAAACATTTTTTGACCTGAACAAACAATCCTCCTTTTGACTAGGCTTATGCATCAATCTTGTACCTAAGAAAATTCCCAAACTTTAGTGTTATTCTAAGGGGCAAGCCTGTACAGCAATTTTTTATAGCAGATGACTTGAAATTTGCTAAAACAGTAAATTACAGACCTCAGCTGGCAGTGACATCGAATGAGGTAAGATCACTGGATTTTATCATCCATCTCCTTTTCTTAGAATTTTCTCTCTTTTATGTCTGTCATAATTTCACTGCACAATGCCACAAGCTGCAGTAATACCATGGGCTTCCATTTAATCCTTGTGGTAATTGATACTTAAATGCTTATGCTAAAAGTCTTCCCCTTAGGATTGCAGTTAATCCTTTTCTCTTCCATCAGTGATCAACAATTGCCTCATCTTTCCAGCCTGTTATGTAACACTTACTCATGGTCATTTTATAAGTTATGTTAAAGTGTACCAATATCCCATGTAGACTAAAAGCGAGAGCCCGACAAGCATTATAAGGCTTGGACAATCCTCCTCACCTTAAGTTGACTATTGTAGTGGAGTTAGGTCCAGTTTTATTATGATATCAGACCCATTCCTAATTTGATGTTGGGCCTTCCACAAGTATTCAGGTGGGCCACTCATAGCTCTTCAATTCTGCAAACTTTATGAACCAAATGTCTATTCCTAGGCATGAAAAAGAGTGTGTTAAAGTGTATCAGTGTCCCACATCAACTAGGAAAACAGCTTAACAAGCCTTATGAGGCTTAGGTAATCCTCTCCTATTAAGGTGCTTTTGAGGGTGGAGTTTGGTCCAGTTTTATCAGGTTATTATAGATGGATAACACATTTAGTACAAGATATGAACAATGTACAAGACAATTGTAAATTTGTAATATGGAACGTTAACGGGGTTTATAAATGATTGAAATTCCTTTGAGATGCGAAGTAATGATAAGAAGCATTTAGAATTCCTGACAATGGATCGACAGGCAGGAATTTGTTCATGATCGGTTCGCACCTTGCCTATAGAGATTGATATGAAGTTGCATTTTACAACTTTTTTTTCATTGATGCAGCATTGAAAGTCAAATGCATTATTTTAAGAAAGCTGACGCTGTTGCAGTTTCAAAATGTCTATTTAGTGGAACTTGTATCCTTGAGCAATTTATGACAAACATTTCATTTATATATTGGGAAGAAAGCAATTTGTGCTGTTAAACGTCTGACAGCCAGTACTTTGTTCCTTTTTTTTTTCCTGAGTCAGTCAGTACATACTTTTTTAAACATATATTGTTTCCAGGGAATAATTAAAAGCTCATGCGCTATCACTTTCACATTTTCAATTTGCTTCTTATAAAATTTCTCTGTTGAGGTTCTAAAAGCTTAAATGTTGGTTGTCTATTGGACCAAAGTATTTGAGTTTTTTTTCATGTGGAACCATTTGACCTGAAAAGTGTATGTTTTCTCATCTCTCCTGCGTCTATTTGGGGCATTTAAGGCTACTGTGGAAACAATCATTGGATTCATCAAAGAGGCACCTTCTCTATCGGTTTCTGGATTCAACGTGTACCATAAAAATCGCCTAATCAGGGTAAATTCTGATACTATGTTGGTTTTAAGCTTTTAAAATAGGAACATAGATATCTCAGGCTTGGAATTGTATATATAATTTTGATTTGGATGACTGTTGTTGCTTAGAAACTTAGATGCTTCTGATTGCTTCCTGCATTAAGTGTCCTTGATGCCTTGGGTAAAGTAAATTAGCAACATGTGACTTACATTAATTCAATATGTTTATTCTTTACCTGACTGCAGCCTTACTGGAAAGTCACTGGTGGTGGTTCTTCAAAGGGATATGGTGTTGTTGGTATTTGTCCTTCTTCTCTAGATTTCTGTTATCTTTTTAATGATTTTTCAGTAAAATTGTATGCATGTACTACTTCACTTTATGCTACAGGGGTTCTTGAAGCCAATTTTATCGAACCAGCACATGATAAGCAGGATTTTGAAAGGTCATCACTCTTTATACGGCTGGAATCTAGACTGAAGCAAATACTGATGGAATACTGGTTTGTAACTGTTTGCTAACCTCTTTAGACAAAGACTCCGTTTTTTCCTCTTTTCGGATGGTAAGTATTTATCAGAACATGGAGTGTGAATCAAACCCATGTTTGAATGGAACCTTCTCGTAAAAGTATTTTGATAAGGTTTTCGGTGATGTTAGTAGATGTTATTCGAGCAGTTCCTTTCTATCCATATCAGTATTTCGTATAGAGGTTATTGTGTCAGCAATAGTGTCCCGTAGAAAGTTTTTCAGGGAAAACCTTTTCCTACCAAAGTTCTTGCAGTCCGGCAAAGGATCTTCAGCCACCTTCTCTCCCATTCCCTACTCTTATCAGTCCCTCCACATTAATGAGATGACATTTATAGTTCTTTCCTTTCATTTGTAAAAAGTTGACATATAGTTGTGTTTCCTTTATTTGGTTCCCATCCACACAACTGTAGCTTTTCATGCATGTTTCCTATCAAAATTCATATAACATTTTTAACTTGCAACAGATATTCTGCCTTTTCCATTTTTGTATGTTAATCTCAAGTAAGAATGGTGCCTACTATACAACAGAGGTAACAGGCGTAAAGGAGGTTTCAAAATTTTATCCGTTCCATTCATGGTTTGCTAAAGCTAAGATCCCAGAGCAAAGATGTTTGATTTGCATGTCAAACATCTTCTATATCTGGCACGCTTATGATGTGTCAAATGTTAAAAGTGTGATGCAGATTTTCTTATTATTATTATAAGCCAATATTTACGCAGGATAAACAGAAGAAAGATCCACACACTCATAAAATCACTTTTATGTTATCTCCGAAAAAAATTTGAAGGCTAATATGAGAATTTTGCCAGGAACAAACACTGCCACTTAGTCGGGTATCAGCCACCTGGTTCAAGAAGCCCTTATGTGCCAAAGGAGCATGGAGCTAAATCTCAGAAGCAGTTGCATTCTAACCAGCATGATGTTAGTCTTTCAGCTGATTTCCAAGGAGGGAATCTAGATCAAGGCGATTATCTTGCAGAACAACCGCCGATAGGTTTTGCGGCTGTAAGAACCATATTCCTTTTGTACTGCACAGCTGCCTCATTGATTCCTATCGTGCATCTGATTACTATGAATATCCGGCTCTAATACACGGAATATGATCTGCAACTCCGTGGTGTTTGGGCATACCTTGAGCTTGTAGAGATCAAGGTTCTGAAACATTGATGCCCTCTAATTATCTACTGTTCAATTCAGTCAAGGGTGGCTTCTGACTTTTAGGTGCCAATCAAGAAGTACCTGCTTTAGGATTTTGGTCTATGAACAAGTTCTAGTTGTACATGTTAATGAGTGAGAGTAGGAGAGAGAAAGTGGCCCCTTGAAATTTGTCATTTTTTTCCGACTTTTCTTTGATTCGTATAAAGTCAGGTTGGCAATTACAGATGCAGAATTCCAAAGAAATTTGTGATCTAATAGTCACTTCATTTTATCCCAGAGGACAACATATGTGTCCGATTATTTGTCTTCTAGATTTCTGTGTGTGTGCACTTCAAGTTTTTCATATTTCTTCATTTCCTGGCAGGGATCATCTGTTGAAGTCATGTCAGAAAATATAGGGTCCATGTCAGTTGAACAGATATGTGAAGAAAACTTGAAACTTTTCATGAGGTACATGCTATCACTAAATCTAGTAGTTTATAGTTTAGAATAGAATCATTTAGTCTTGACCATTTTCACCTACAAATAAAAGGATTCCTACGGTTGAGCAAAGACTAAAGCAGCAACGAACACCAATTACATTGTTGAGCTTGGACAAGTACTTCAATTTCTTCCTCTTAGCTATTTCTCTGTATCTAATATAGATACAAGGAAGTAATGTCAACTTGCTGGTTAAAGGCAGTTGATTGTCTTAGTGCTATAGAGTAGCTGATGAGTTAAGAATTCTCGCTTTTATCTGTGCTTTTGTATTGAAATGCAACAATTACAATCGTCTACAGGTGTGAAGAACACGATCAGAAGGAGACTGAATTGAGAAAGACGGTAGGTGTAATTAGTTGTAAAAGTCTGTTCTTTGCATGTTCAAGTACTCACTCGACTTCTGGATTGGGAAACTAGATTGAGGAATTGGAAAAAGAGTTGGAACAAGCCAAGCTGAAGTGTGCCCAACTTTCTGCACACGTGGAGACTAGAAAGAAGCAAAAGATAATGAAACAACAGGCAGAAAAGGCATTATGATAAGTACAAGATTTCCAAATTTCTGAGTTCATTAACTTGGCAGGATGAGTAGAGCAAGCAGCTTTGTCCATCCAATCCGTAGATATATGCAGCCATTCTAATGAACTGTGTATGCAACTTGGCTGTTCTTTTGCTAGTCGCCTTGGTTCTTCAGGTCCTTGAATATAGTAATATTAGCTAGTACAGGCCTGAAGGTGTACAGAATTTATATTGAATTGAGTACAACTTTTATTAAAATTTGTTTAATTTTAATGCATTATATAATCTATATTAAAATAATTAAATATAAATTAAAAAAATCACCCTCTTGTTCTTGTATCCTGAATTAAATTTGTGAGCTTCACTAGAGTAATTTCCTACTTTTTCCATAACGACATTAACCAGGGAATTTTATTCCAAAACTGAAGAACTGGTTTAAGGGGGACAAATGTGTGACAAAAGTCAGTGGCACGGGGCTTGGATCAATTAAACGGTAAACGGCACCGTCCGTGTCGAAGGTAACATAATGTCCTCCGAGTTAGCTGTACACTGTACTCTTCGTTCTTTTCTTCATTCTAGATAGAGTTTGTAGTCACTGAAAATCGAGGAATAGGAATCATTGGCCAGAAATTCGATCCCGTGAATAGAACGAGTGGACGCTGAAATCAATCCATTATGAGGAAACGAGATTTGGCTATTCTCATGCTCTGCGCGTTCGCCATTTTCTTCTCTCTCCAGGTTGGTCTCTTAAACCCTAGAAACTGAAGAATGTTTCCTTCTGCGATTTCATTTTTCTGATCCCATGGTTTGTGCTCAGCACGAGGGTGATTTCCAGTTTAGAGAGGCGTGGTTTCATCTTTTCGACGATTACCCAATCAAATACGAAGCCGAACGCCTCCCTCCGGCTATTGTCTCCGATCTTAACGGTGATGGCAGGAAAGAAGTTCTTGTCGCCACTCACGACGCCAAAATTCAGGTGCTTCTCTATTGATTTCCATAATTTTGTTTATTTTTATGAATTTTGTTTATTTTTATGGCTTTTGATAGCTGTTTCTCATTTTTGTTGTAATTAATGTATATTAGGTTTTGGAGCCTCACTCGAGGCGAGTGGACGAGGGTTTCAGCGAAGCGAGAGTGATTGTTGAGGTCTCACTGTTGCCTGACAAGGTCCGTGTTGCATCTGGTAGGCGTGCAGTGGCTATGGCCACTGGTGTTATTGATAAAAGTTATAAGCAAGGAGAGCCACTGAAGCAGGTGTTGGTGGTTGTTACTTCGGGTTGGTCAGTGATGTGCTTTGATCACAACCTCAACAAGCTCTGGGAGAAGAATCTGCAGGTTTGTGGTGATGTTATTCTGTCATGGGATTTGCGCATTTTGTAGTTTGTTCTAACTTTGGTGATTCATTTTGTATGCAGGAGGATTTTCCACATAATGCACACCATAGGGAGATTGCAATTTCAATAAGTAATTACACCCTGAAGCACACAGATACAGGATTAATTATTGTTGGTGGGAGAATGGAGAAACAGCCTCATGTAAGTTTTTTTGTTTTCCTTACTTTGGATACTGGTGTGTACTTAGCCACAAAGTTTATAGACTTGGAATGCAAATTTGACTGTATGCTTTACTACCTGCATTTATCTTTTTTTAGCCATTTGAACTTAGCACGAGCCAAGAGAAACTTAGGCTGTTTATTCCTCTGTGTTCATCCCTCTCAAATGGGTAAATAAGTTATCTGGTTTCAAGAATTCTTCACTCGTTACATGCTAGCTTGAGGAGTAGATGGAAATGGCCTTTGAGAGCTTGTGCTGTGCAACATTGCCTCATATAAACCATGTCGCACATTTGATGTTTTCAACTGTTTTCATTGCTGAATTTGAATAGAGTTTACTGTTAAATTCCCGTTTTCATTTTCCTTGTCCTGTTTTCTTGGTTTCATACCAATTTTTCTATTGTTTGTACCATTTTATATTTTTTTCTGCTGTATCTGTTACTAGTCAGATTTTGTGTACTCATTGTGGTTCATGTGCCAGCTGATGGTAATCAAACTACATAAAAATGTGTCAGTTCCTGGATGTGACTAATATTTTATGATCCAAGCACAGCCTCATAACTAATTGATGGTCTTTTGTGTATGTTTTGCTACCATTTCAGCTTTACTTGGATCCCTTTGAAGAGATTGGCATAGCTGAGAAAAATGCTGAGTTGCATAGAAGAAGTGCAAGTGAGAAAGAGGTGATGATACTGTGATTCTAAATTCTTTATATGCATCTGCTTCTGTTTTAGTTATACATCTTTTGGCAGCTAAGTATTATCACCTGGGAGTACAAGGCATGCAAGTTTCTGAAGCACTCTTGATCATGCTTTGAACTATTGAACAAATGTTGCATAAAATTTTCTTATGCACTTTTGATTCTAATAAGACCTTATCAAGTATGTTGTTCCCTTTCATTACAGTGCACTGATTATCCTCTTGTCCAATGCCTGACTGATAGTACCAGGACGAACAAGTTGATATCATTTGTTTCTTTTGGTTTTTTAGAAGGGGAATATTTAGCAATCATTTTATTCTTAACAGGCCTCAGAGAATTCTGGATCTGTGGATCTACGCCACTTTGCCTTTTTTGCATTTGCTGGTCGAAGTGGTGAACTGCGCTGGAGTAGAAAGAATGAGGTGGGATTTATGTGTTAAACTTGCAGTTCATCCTGTTTGTACTTATGTTTAGATTTGGATAATAAGGTCTTGATAGCAAGTATATTATCACGTACAGGAAAATTTGCATTGCTTCAATAGTTAAATGAAATATGCAATGAACTTTTGCGTGTAGGAATTAGAAATTAGTGTATTATGTGAAATAGTTGTAGTGTAGACAAATGAATGAGTACATGTTACAGTGAACAAGCACTTCGTGCAATATTTTTTTACTGGAATTTATCTTTTTGTGCTAGTATCTAATTAATGAGAATGCCTAAAGTGACAAATTATAGCATTGCTACCTTTACTGATATCATTGTCTTCTGTTTTATTCAACATTTTGGTGATGCAGAATATTGAAGAGCAATCTTCAGATGGATCTCACTTAATTCCACAACATAACTACAAGCTTGATGTGCAGGCTTTAAATACAAGACATCCTGGAGAGGTATGCACTTATGACATTTCAAATTCAAAAGCTTTGCTTATGTAATTTCTTAAGGATTGTATGACAACAAATTCATGTCAGTGATAATTAACTCTATAATCACTTTTCATAAGATTGATAGGAAGTCAATAACAAGTCATTGCAACTGCTGTGCTTGTTAGGGTTGTTTTCACCATTTTATCCTTTTGCAGCTGTAATTCATTGTTTTTCCAAGTGCATAATCTTGAACAGCTTATTTGATTCATTTAAGTCTTTCTCCTCCGCAATTAAGACGAACTCGCAAAAGCTGTTAGTGGGAGAAGTGGGTTGAGGGGATGGGGATGTTCTATCCAACTCTGTTAATTTTTCTTCCATGTGCTTGCTAATTGCATTGTTGCTCTCTTCAAAACAAAAGCTTGCTTATGCAAATTGAACATTAGTTTGAATGCAGAGAATTCAGGGAATCAATTCTGGGAGTTATGCCACACCACTGGGTAAGCATTTCAGAACTACTCTTTCCATGATTCAGGTAGTATAATTAAGATTGTTAGAGTGAATTTGGGTGCTTCAATGTCTATATCAGGATAGGAGAGAGGACACCATCTTGCAGCTGGCGCACTTCAAGCGTCACAAAAGAAAAGCATTGAAAAAAGCACCTGGAAAGACTGCAAACTACCCTTTTCACAAGCCTGAGGAGAATCATCCTCCTGGGAAAGATTCAACCAAAAAGATTTCAAATTTGATTGGAAAAGCTGCTAAATATGCTGGCTCAGCAAAATCTAAAACGGTAAAATCTACTGAAATATATTTGTGCAGTTTGTGCAAGAACCATTTCAAGTCCTATAAAATATATGAGATAAATGTGCAATTTATAGTTTGTGGGTCTGGTTCATTTTATACCCATTTGGATTTTGGACCAATAAATACTTCCTTGGTTATAACGATCATCTTCAAGAATGGGTACATTCTCACTGTTTGGGTACAATTCCATTTTTTATTGGTTAGGGAAAAAATAAATTATGAGTAAGATGTAGGAACTCCCTAAACCTCGCTGGAGGTTGAGGTCTTCAGAGCTGTGGGATATGACTTGTGGAATTTTCCTATGTGAATCTATCTTATAGATTTCAAGCCTTTTGTTTGATGCGTTGCTTTGCTGTTACAGGCATTACCTTATATTCCAACCATAACAAACCACACTCAGCTATGGTGGGTTCCTAATGTTGTAGTAGTTCACCAAAAAGAAGGGATAGAAGCTGTTCATTTAGCATCTGGTCGCACCATTTGCAAGGTAACTCTTAAGCCAGGTGATGATTTTTATTTTGTTAGACTGTTCAATTGGTAATTTGCTGGGCCATTTCTTGTTAAAATCCCCAAATTGGGTTGGGAAGGTTAACATGCGTCAAAAGTTATGTTAATGTTTTATCATAATACTAGAGATGGTGGTTTTTATCAAAAGTATTTTGTGTGAAAACTCCTTATTAGCACTTATCCTGCAGCACAATTTTCATTCAATGCTAAATTTTAGTACCCCTTTGAATTGCTTTTGTTTGACTGTGTGTTTATGTCATGTCCAATACTACATGATTCATTGCCAAACATACTGAAAATTCACCACTTCAACAGCTTCATCTCCAAGAAGGTGGGCTTCATGCTGATGTCAATGGAGATGGAGTCCTTGATCATGTTCAGGTAAATTGAATATGCTTTTTGACTCCGAAATCTGTACCTATTTCAATTAAAATTGCAATAGCAACTCTTTAATAGGATTTGTTTCCTGGATCTTAAATTAATGGTGCACTCTCTAACATGGGACAGTGGAAACTGATTCTTTCATTATGCCAAACTTAGAATCACTACTGTTTGGTCTTGTTTATTGTGATAAGAACCATCTTTAAGTAGAAAACCTATCTAATTTGATCACGTTCAGGTAAATTGAATATGCTTTTTGACTCCGAAATCCGTACCTATTTCAATTAAAATTGCAATAGAAACTCTTTAATAGGATATGTTTCCCAGATCTTAAATTAATGGTGCACTCTCTAACATGGGACAGGGGAAACTGATTCTTTCATTATGCCAAACTTAGAATCACTACTGTTTGGTCTTGTTTATTGTGATAAGCACCATCTTTAAGTAGAAAACCTATCTAATTTGAATCCTTTTCTTCCCCACATTTTTGTTCAAGTCTTTGTGTGTGAGATTCAAAAGGTGGATAAGATGATGTTACCTTTGTTAGCGATATTGTCATTCTCATGTAAAAGCATAAAGCAATATGCTTTCCTTCCAAAAATGGTTGGGAGTTTTGGTGTTAATTGGTAATAGAAATATTTCATTTTCTTCCTATCAGGCTGTTGGTGGAAATGGAGCTGAGCAGACTGTTGCTAGTGGATCCATGGAAGTGCTGCGTCCCTGTTGGGCTGTTGCAACTTCTGGTGTGCCAGTGCGCGAGCAACTCTTTAATGCTTCCATCTGTCATCATTCCCCATTTAACTTGTTTCAGCATGGAGAGTTCTCAAGAAATTATGGTCAACTTTCTGATGTGTCTGCTTTAGAGGTGGCAACACCCATTCTCATACCAAAAAGTGATGGCCATAGGCATCGCAGGGGGAGTCATGGAGATATTGTATTCTTAAACAATCGGGGGGAGGTATGACTAACTAGACCTTGTCTCATGGTATTATAACAATAGAACTATATCAACAAGTGTTTGTTTTTACTCACTCAACTTTTGTAGTGAGTTTGGAAATTTGCAGACAATGCCTGCTTGACAGAATAGTTACCATATTGTTAGAAATGTCAAATTTCTCTTTGGAAAACTTGTATGGTTCTGATGGAAAAATAGCTCATGAGATTGACGGAACAAAATTATTGCATTCAGTAGCATTCGCCCCATAGAATAATCGTCTTCATTGTCTATTGTACAGCCTTGAAGCTGCAAGTGTGTGTGTGATAATTGTGCCTGATAACTGTTTCAGGTGACTTGTTACTCTCCTGGATTGCATGGCCATGATGCCGTTTGGCAATGGCGGCTCTTCACAGATGCTACATGGTCAAATCTTGCTTCTCCATCTGGAATGATGGAAGCTGGGAGAGTGGTTCCCACTTTAAAGGCTTTCTCTTTGCGGGCACATGACAATCAACAAATGATCCTTGCGGCAGGACATCAAGAGGCAGTGGTGATATCTCCTGGGGGAAGTATACAAACATCTATTGATCTTCCCGCACCTCCCACCCATGCCTTGATCTGTGACGATTTCTCAAATGACGGACTTACTGACCTCATTGTCATGACATCTAATGGGGTGTACGGGTTTGTCCAGACCAGGACGCCTGGTGCTCTATTCTTCAGCACTCTGGTAGGCTGCCTACTTATTGTCATGGGCGTCATCTTTGTCACTCAACACTTGAACTCTATGAAAGGGAAGCCACGGCTTGCATCATGAAAACGACCTGTTTATAGCTGATGATGTACAACTAACTGAACAGAACATCTGTGAAGCAAAACCAGTGGCATCTGTGATTTTCGAGATGTTTAAAGCTGAAAGATCATGGGATTAAGTTGAAAGGGATTTATAGGATGCTTGAACTCAGATCAGGCCTTCAACGAGGACCATGGTCTCTTTAAAACTTTTGATCTGAATTGTTACACTTGATGGTTGCGTTCTGCCTTGTAGAACTAACATATACTGTTGAGGACTTTAGAACTAGCATATACCGTCTACCAAGAATAACAAAGCTCTGTAACTTTTGGACCCCCGGAATCTCGTCATTTCAGACAAAAGTGACATTCGGACCGGTTCAACTTGTAAGAATCTTGTGACTCAAGTTTTTTTGGGACCATTCTTACTAAGTTTGTAGATATGCAAACAATAGCAGGCCCTGGCTATGAAATTGGAGACAGTCCACGCGTTGGAGTCGAAAGAGAATGCAAAACCAAGCGAAGAGAGGGCACAACTTGAGAGAAGAAAAGGGGATTGATGGTATAAGAATGCGAAAAAGGTAAACAAGAAAAAGTGTGATATTTTTGGGCGGTGCATCGCTTTCACGGTGCAGTGAGCATAATATTAGATGCTAGCCTACTTGCCTAATCGAGGCAATTCCCAACTCCCAGCAACACCCCTTCACTAATCACGGTAGCTCTCCCATTCCCAGTCCTTAGTTTCACACCACTATCCTATATGATTATTAAAACATTTAATGGACTCAAAGTTTAGCAACGACTTGGGTGACAATGTCTTTGTACGAACTCTTTAATTTAGCATGAATATGATATAAACTTATCTGCTGCCACTTCGTTTTATTGTTCTAGTAAACATGTCAAATGATATTTATTAGACTTGTACTATCATATCGTATCATTTAGCTCAATCGATCTCAAACTTAAGTTAGAACTTTAATCCGAGCAAAAAAAAAAGACTCTTTTCAGTTTTAGGTTAAATTTTTTGCATTAATGCTAACTTTGTCGGAAGTGGGAAAATAAAGGACAATTAAATCCTTTTCCCTTCAAGTTTTATTCATAAATTCACTCAATTAGTTTATAATCTATATATACATACACTGGACTATCACTCACGTATCCCTCTTTGCTCTACTAAACCTTGTTATCTTTAGATGATCATAAAGGTTAAGATAGTGATAAATGCTAATATCGGAAAATGCATCCAAATTAATTAAAACCTTGCAATTAAACAAATCTTCTTTTCTTGTCATACATGATCACTTCATCGTAGCATTTGTTTCAATTGAATTGGAGACCAAGACGATAAAGTCAACTAAATACATAGCGTCTCAAAAAAGGCGTTTTCATCTAATAAGCAATTAGTTGTCTTCTCTGCTATAATTACTTCATAATGGCGAATTAGGCACAAAAGAATGGCCAAGTTAGGGGTCCTAAGCCATCAAAACTAAATACCTAGGCTTGATTATTACAGTGGAGATAATGACTGCAAGATCACGTACACAAGCATACTATATCTTCATTCATTAAATATTTTTCAATCTATAAGAGAGTCGTAAAATTATACTATTTATTTTTCAATGGGAAGTGTATTAAATAACAACAAGTGATTTCTTGTATTTTAATTAAGGGCAAAGTGGACGCTAGGCCATGAGTAGGCAGCTATAAAAATGGGTTGTTCCATGAGGACGTGACCATAGCTTTGTTGATGTGATCTTTGATCAAAATAAGGCAGCACTCCAAATACCCAAAATATGATGAAAATGGTAAAGAAACACTTCCCCAGGAATTTCGAGAATTCCCAAAACTAGTTGCTGAGAACGTGCTAATGCGCCCCAGAACTCTAAGATCAGATTTCGTTGAACTGAAACATGCGAATTCATGAGCTTCAACTCCAAGCCCTCGATAACATCTAGATAAGGTGTAATCATCTAGCTGTACCCCTTTGTTGACAATTATCGTCTGTTTGTTTGTTTGTTTGTTTGTTTGTTTTGTTTTCTTTCTGGCCCTTGCACATAAAAGACAGAACAAGAGTGACTAGAACATTGAATTAGTCAGCTCTTCCTTTTTGGTAAGCATTGAATTTGTCACCTTCTTCATCACATCACCTTGAGTGTGTAGTTCTCCACCTAACAGTTGTTACTGTGATTGACGACATGAACCGAAATAGACAACTCGTGGCTGCAATATTCCACTGTATATGGTTATCGTAATTATATTTGCATTGCTCGTACATCAAATGTTTTTAGCAAAAGGTTACTTAAAACTTTGGTTACACTTATGAAAATAATCACTTCTTTGTCAGGAATCTCAATTTTAGTTTTCACTAAACTCGAATACAAACAATTTAGAAAGAACAAGTAGGCATATTAATTATTAGAACTATTATTCATTAGCACAAACACTTACCAATTGTATACATCCTTACAATATGACCCTATATACCCCTTCTCTTATAACTTCTTTAATCAGCTACTGTGTAGTTTTTGTAGTTGTTGAGTTGTGAGGTGATTATTTTAGAAAAACTGCATGTTATACCTATCCTATATTCACGTTCTTAAAATCATTGAATCAGCCATTATGTGATACTGTATATATATAAACCAATTAACATGTTACTTACAGCGTTTACCCTATGGAAGCGACCATTTCCATTAGCTTATAGGCATTAGGCACCATGAAAATCAAAGCTAGTTTCCAGTCTAATTTAGGGTTTCAATGAACAAATAAGAAACTAAATGCTAAAGTTGTACAGATAAGAAACTATATTCTCTTTTCACCTTAAAAGTGTTAGAATTAGTCACGGGCTCTCACACTACTTAAGGAACCCTGCTGAGTTTACGAACCATAAGAGTTATTGCATACGAACGAAGGTACTGCTCGATTAAATGATTCAACAACTGAGACAAGTGAATAATTAATGAATTCCAATTATGTTTTAAGAATAAACTGCGGTTATGATAAGACTTAGGACTTTGTTCTATAATTGTTATATACAGTCTATGCCAGCAACTTGAACAAAATTTCTAAACGACCCTGACGTAGGTCATTTTTTAATAAATTTGAAGTTAATGATTTCATTTATTGAAAGATTAAAAGAATGTGCAAATTTACAGAATAATATATCCTTGATTTTACAGTCACCAAGCTCGATATAACCTAATTATACTCTTGATGACAGTTATATGTAGTTGTATACAGTTAATAATTATACTCTTGATGAATCATAGATCAGTTGAAACTTTAGCATGACGACTAGTTTCTTTGGAGTATAATTAACTGTATACAACTACATATAACCCAATCTTCTCTTTGGAATCTGATCAGGAAATTATCAAACTGAACTGATCACTAGTGGGATCTCAACTGGGCATGAATTGGGGTCACTGTCAAAAGTTGTGGTTCCTAGAGCTCCCGGATAAGTTGCAAAATGATGAACTAGGGTTTCTCTGAAGGTGACATTTTGTCTTTATTGTGGTGTAGGTAGATGATTGTGTAATTTTCGAAGTGTTCCGAAATGCAAATGGGTCCTAATATGACAAGGAATGGTAGGCCACTACGTACACTATCCCCTTAAAAAGCACATGCACGGCTGCATGCGCGTTTTTGAAGCGACAAACCACAATTTAATGGGCCCTGATTAATAAGGCAAAATGTTAAATGTATATTTGAGTTTCGAAGAAACTCAAATATACAACCGTCGTACATAAAATATTGGATTAGGGGCTATATATATAATTATTCTTCTAATTATTTTATTAGAATTTTTAATATGGATAAAGTGTGGAGTTCGCTAATTTAAATTAAGTTTGGGTCAATCATTGACAAAATAACTAGAACTAATCATTTGGATAGTTGCTCCTTACTACTTAAATTTTTTAACATTTTCATGTTTAGTTAATGTGAGATACTTTAACACTCCTCCTTAAGTACAAGTGAGGCTGAACATTCAGTTATCATTTGAAATAAACACAGTAGTAATCAGACTGGGCCGCTAGGACTGAATATCCAGAAGGACAACCGAGAAATTAATAATCTGGACCAAATCTGCTTTGATACCTAGTTGAAAGGCCTAACTTACCCTCAAAAGTTAGCTTGAGATGGAAGGTTTGCATACTATTATAAATAGTTGAATGCATTTATACTTGTTTGATGTGGGATTCTTGATACACCCCCCCTCAACTCAAAGCAGAACTGGACATCTGTTAGACATATTGGGCAAAGGGACAGAACTGGGCACCGCCTCAAACCATCGAGACAAACGAGCTCTAATACCATATTAGAATTTTTTATATGGGCAGAGTATAGAGTCTACTAACAAGAATTGAGTTTGAGTCAACTATTTTCAAAATAACTATAATTAGTCATTCAGATAGTTGACCCTTACTACTTAAACCATTTAACATATTCATGTTTAGTCAATATGATATATTCTAACAAAATGTGTTCAAATAATTAGTTAGAGCTAAGGGTTTTGATTTTTTTTGAAAAAAAATGAAAATGATTCATTTACTATAACTCACTATTACAAAATGTTCAAAATAAGCATAAACAAGTTGTGAACCTAGTTTATCTCCATAAATGATAGAAATTAAGCATAATACAAGTAGTTTTATAGTTCTAACGAACTATATCCACATATTAACATTAGAGGTGCCACCTTGTTCTTATGCTTGATGTTAACTTATGCTCTACTTTCCTTGCCGCTACAATAGTACGTATTCCATTCAGAATTATATATGCTAGTCGATGCCTTTCTTCTTCAACTTGTTTGAATATTCTTTGATTTCTTTCTCTCCAAATCATGTAGATGGTAGTGGTGAAGGCTACCTTAAGAAGGATATCATTCACTTTATCACTTTTAGTTATCTCAATGAACCACCTTAATGTGTCTACCCAATCAAAGATCTGATTTGCAGCATCCACCATGTATTGAACTCTACTCCAAATAGACTTGGAATAATTACAATAGAAAAATAGGTGGTCCCTATTCTTATCAGTATTCTTGCAAAGGACACATACCTTATCAGCTGAGTTAAACCACTGACATTTGATTTGAAGACGATTTTTAATGATCAACCACGAAATGACAGAGGCTTTGGGGTTAATGGTATTTTTCCATATGAGTTCAAACCAAGGAACATTTTGAAACCCAATTCTAAAAATTTGATGACAAAAAACATTGGTAAAGACACCTTTTGGGTTAGGGAGCCAGTAGATGCTACCAGCAGAGGTAGTATCAGTAAGAAGAGGCAAGTGTTCCTACAGCAATGCAAATCCTCTTAAATTCATTCTCCAACCCCTACCCTGCATAAGTTCAAATATACGAGCATTAGTTGACAAACGTAATCTCAACCAAGAGTATAACGGGTGATCTATTAATGGGATGATATCCATCTCATTGTCAAACCAAACCCAAGTTTCTCGGCCATTGTTTATCCAGTATTAAGGGTTTTGAAAATTGATTGATCTCTTTCCATATTTTGGACCAAAAGTTAAAGAAAAGAGTCATCTTGCACCCCATTTAAGGGTTATTACCATTGTTTCTACTCAGCTACTGCCTTTTTCTCTTCTTTTCTTTTCATTAGTTGAGAAAAACATGGAATTGATCGAATCTAGGCAAAGACGACCAAGCCCTGATTCTAAAGGGATCCCTTATCAACAAGCACATTCAACATTAATTGCATGCGATGCGAGCTTAGATATTTATCATCAGCTTCTCCCACTTCACTTTCACCAAAGTATGACCCTATTTGTCAAACAACGAATTGCATTAGTTGTTAGCTGATAGCTAATTATATCAGCTGATTTGACTAGCGAATAATATCAACTGTTTATTAGAGATGTTTGGTAAAATTAGTTCTTTAGTATTAGTAGTTGATGTGTAAAATGACTTATGAGGGTATGATTTTAAAAAAATATAAGGGCATGAATATTATATTTCTTAGTATTTCGTTGAATATTCTTATAAGAATTTAGAATTTAGATATTTAATTTTACAAAAATTAAGTTTATAACTTTAATAATAATAATAATAATAATAATAATAAAAAATTCTTATTATTATTAAATTCTTCTTCTTATTATTATTATTATAGTCTAACGTTAAATTCTCTATTAATATAAATGATGCAACAAGCTATACCATATTAGTATTTTTCATATAATATGTATAAATTTTATTATTCAATAAATTAAAATATCTATAATTATAACATGATACAAATAAGATATATAGTAGTTATATACTAAAAATATTAATTTGATGTGACTTTTTATATTTAAAAAACTTAATATTATGATATTTTTAAATGTAAACTAATATTATAAAATTAAATAAAGATTAAAAAGTTCAATTAACCTCTTTATTAAATTCTTCTAAACTTCAGTACGATAAAAAAGCCAACTTTGAAAACACATAG
>JANVCL010000002.1:9365341-9378175 GCA_026546855.1 Erythroxylum incrassatum
TGACTTTGTATGTATGTTTATAATTTTACTTCCAAAATTAACCTTTAATTTCTCTCACATCTTAATTACAAAGATTACACGGATTATATTTTCAAGGCACTTTAACATGTAATTAATAAGGGTATCTCAGACATTTCATTAACTTTCTTAATACGTGTGCATTTCTCTAAAACGACACTTATTATGAATCGGAGGGAGTATAATATTTATTAATAAATTAGCAATATTTAAAATATATTTTAATTATTAATTCAAATTTAATTTGAAATTTATATATTTTGAAGATATTTTAAATTAATTATATTTAATTTAATTACATAAATTAAATAAATTATTAAATTAAATTATTGAAAATTTTATTAATAATGAATTTTAATTAATTAAATTATTCATAATTCTTATTAATAATTAATATATTAAATAGTTAAATGATATATATTTAGTTCACAGTAAATCAGATTATGAAAGAAAATAAACTTAAAACAAAAAATCACTTTTTGTTACTTAAAAATAATCTGTTTATTTAAATTTTTAGTTTTTATTTTTAGTTTTGGTTCTTTGAGTTTTCAAAATTTATGAAAATCTTAAAAAGTGAGTTTTTTTTCTATAGTCATTATTTTTATATTATGGTTTACTATTAAATAAATATATATCATTTAATTATTTAATATATTAATTATTAACAACAATTATGAATAATTTAAATTAACATTATATGTTTAATTAATTAAAATTAATTATTAATAAAATTTATGAATATTTAATTTTACTTAGTAATTTCACTTAAAATTTTAATTAAAGTAAATTTAATAATTATTAATATATAATTACATTTAAATTTTTTCAAAATATATAACTTTTAAATATAATTTAATTTAATAATTAAAATAAATATTAATTTATAAATAAACACTTGATTTTTAAAATATTTATTTTAATAAAACAAAACAATATTATTAATAATTTTTAATAAATATTAAATAAGAAAATAAAATAATTTATTTAATTAAAATAATTTATCTTTAATTTTTATCTAATATGTAATTATTATCAATGATAAAAGTATAGCTACATTTACATTATCAAATAAACAAGTTTTTATTTTTATATTAAAATTAAAAATTAAAAGTATAATTAAAAACTATAATTAAAAAATAGAAGTAAAAGTCAAAGATCCATAAAAACAACTGGAATTAAAAACTCAAACAAATGATTTTTTTTACTAAATTTAAAAATTAAAATATACAAATAAATAAATAGGCGGCTTTGACCGGAAGGATATGACTCAGCAATCATCTCAAGAAGATCCAAGTCTTAGATCCTCTTCAACACCACAACTTTGATAAAGAGTTTAAGAAGCCTACACTTCTATAGTTACTGTTGGTATAATCAGTTCTCAATGAATGGAAACGAGTCAGTTTCTTTATATATATATATATATATAATTTTTGTAGAACGTTAATCAAACTCGCATCCTAAACCTAAGTATTGATTATAGTGTATTAACGAACTTGGAAGCAAAGCTTGTGGTGAAGAACATACAAGCGTGTGCGTTTCTTTACAGCCACTCGCATTAAAAAGAAAGAATGAGCATCGTTTCCTTACACTCCACGCACCTTATCCCATTTTCTTTGTAATTTGTATGCCATAGCTCCTTTTCTTTTTCTGCATTAAACACTATTAATTAGAAACTAATACCTCGTCAAGTGAGATGTTACTTAGTGATTTTAACGATTTATTTTGGTGGTTCAGTGCAAAACTAACATGATTGTAATACCGGAGAAGTGCCATTTCTGATCACCTTGATTCTTACTCAGCCAGCATTGGCGGCTCACAAAATTAGGTCATAAGCTAGCTTTTTACTAAACGAATGAACAGTAGCACTCTCTATGACTCATGCAACTAAAACTTACACATTCTTTAGTTACTATCCAATCTTATTACCCAAAACCCACTCCTCCATATAGAATGGCCTTATCTGTTTAGACCCTTTTGGTTCTTGTACATTTTGTCCTTTTTGTATGCGCGTCCACTGCCTGAGGACCCCGTCAATAACAATTATACCCATAGGAGCATATCATGTAAAGCCATTGAGCAAGTGTTTATCCTTTGAAGCTAAAGATTGGGAAGGAAGTCAAGAGACGCATAAATTTACGGCAAAGCGTTGATTGGGACAAGCACAAGAGTTTTTAGGTTGAAGGACAGGACAAAGGTGTGGGGTGTAGTGGGACTGGGCACGTGTCAGGTTTTTATCTTGAAAGAATCAATGAAGGGCATAAGATCACCAAACTCATCCTTTGCTAGCCGTCATCTTTTCCATTAAGTCGGGCAGGGTTGTGACGAAGAAAAATGAGAAGCCAATAGCATCAGAGCCTCCTCTTAGCTGGCTCCTTTGATGGGGTCCAAGCTTAATTGGCAAAGTATGCAACTCATTTCTTCTACTTGTTGATTCTTCTCCTTTCTTTTTCTCTTCTTTTTTCCTTTAGGCCTAATCCAAAATTTCCGCAAGAGGACAAATTCCCACAACCATAAATTGGCACCCCATCCATTGCTCCCAAAAATTTCAATCCCCTTCTCTGTCTTTCTTTCCCTCTTTGAGTTGGATTTTTGACATCAAAGATCCAACCTTTTCTAAATATATATATAGATCTCTTGTGCAAGCTCAGCCATACAGAGGATCACCCCATAACCAAGTCTCAAGCAAATTATTTAGTCGGAAAACATCATCCAAATTTCTATCTTTCTGAGATTGGTCCATAATACATGTTAGATAGCATGAATAACCCCCAATCAACCTTGCCTCCAGGGTTTAGATTCCACCCCACAGATGAAGAGCTAATCATCCATTACCTCAAAAAGAAGGTTACTTCCACACCCTTTCCTCTTTCCATCATTGCCGATGTAGATATCTACAAGTTTGACCCTTGGGACTTGCCAGGTTGGTTTTCTTTTCGCCTGTTAGCTCTCTGCATATCTGGTTTAATTAGTTTCTTATGCCTTATTTACTTCCACATAACACGCTTGTTAGATATTACAGATGCTCCTGTCAAGTAGGTTCACAGTTATATATGCGTGCTTATATTAGTTGAATTCTAGAGTGAAACCAAGAAATGGTTCTTGTGGTCTTGCTCATGTTAATCTTGTTACAGCTAGAGCTACCTTTGGAGAGAAAGAGTGGTACTTTTTCAGTCCTAGAGATCGAAAGTACCCGAATGGAGCGCGACCTAATAGAGCGGCCGCGTCGGGTTATTGGAAGGCAACTGGCACAGATAAGGTTATTATGGCATCAACAATGGCAACTATTGGTGCAGGAGGAACAGAGAATATTGGTGTCAAGAAAGCTCTTGTCTTCTACAAGGGAAGACCACCTAAAGGTGTCAAGACTAATTGGATTATGCATGAATATCGCCTAGCAGATGCTTCCTCCTACACCAACAATAACAGCAAACCAATGAGGCCAAAGGATTTATCTATGAGAGTAAGCATTATTTATATAAGCTATACTGTAGCTTTGGATTACTATTTGTGCATTAAACTAGAAATTGGATTGTTCTTTGTGTAAAATGGTCATATGTTCTACAAGTCAATTGTTCTTTATGGTTGCTCCTGTTATATCATTTTTAACCTTCCTGGTAGCGTAGACTATTATAATAGTATGTATTTGATTTTCTTTTTCATATCTTGTTTTATAAAATATTCTGCCAAGTCGTGTCTTTTAGGAATGTTTCCTTGTAACATAACGGAAATGGTATTTGCCAACTGCAGCCCTGAGATTTGGGTTCTATCTACGAGTCCAAAAATATGAGCCAAAAAATAACGTGTCATCTTAGACTTATCATCTGAACCCTTTTTCAGAACGCAAGTAGCTTGAAAGTTTTGACTTTTGCGTTTTCTTTTCGCAGTTAGATGATTGGGTTCTTTGCCGGATCTACAAGAAATCCCATAGCATGACTCCATCAGCAGTAGCAGCAGCCACACCTAGTGACCATGATCAGGAAGAGGAAGAAGAACAATTTGTACAAGAAACCCTTTTGCCAACATTGAATAGTCCCATAAGCAACAACAGTTGTGCCCTCCTGCCCCAAAAGTCACCTTCCTTCTCCAACTTATTTGATTCAATGGACTTCACCATCCTGAGTAGTCTCTTCTCAGAGAACCAGCTCAACACAAGTGGGTATGAATCAACTCCAACTATGAATGCTGCTACTACAACTCTAGACCAGCCCTTCCATAACAACTGCAATACTGGCTTCAATGGAAGCAACAGTTACTTGTTTCAGAAGCTACCTCAGTTGAACACCCCATTTCCAAACATGGAAAATAAACCAAAACGCCAGGCTTCCAACTTTGGTGAGGATGAGCTGCACCCATCAAAGAAACCCATGAATTTCTGCAGTTTCACTAACAGCACCACTACTCAAACTGATACATCCCAGTACAGCTTTCTAAACCAGCCATTGTTGAGCCAGCAGTTGTTGCTGGGCCCTCAAGTTCAATTCCAGCGCTAAATTGAAAGATTCTGAAAGAAAAAGTAATGGAAAGAGACAAGACAATTCGTTCAATATAAACAAAAGAAGTGGCAATTACTAGTGTATAGGAGGGATTTTGAGTTTGCGCCTGTAGTGATTTTCATGTTAGTAAAGGGACAAAACTTATTGAAGAACTTGGAATGGTATCAAAAGGAAGATACCGTTGGATGATAGTCAAAAGTACTTGGAATTGAAAAAAAAGAAAAGGACCAGAGCAGATGATTTGGAATCACAATGATTTTTGTAAGGATGTGTAGTCATTGAATTGGAAGATCAGACTTCTAGTCTGGATTAATATGTGACTTGAATATGATGCTATTTTGATCCTTTTCATGGAATAAAGTTTGTCCTGTATAGGAAATTGTCCATTCCAAGGCCATTTAGAGCTGTCTACAAGTTATTCATCAAGGTAACGAAATATCAATGAACAAAGATGGGATTTGGTTAAGGATCAAAAGTGACTTTAACATATTAATAACCCAGCAAATTAAAGGAGCATTAGTATAGGGAAGTTTAGGCAGTAGATTAATCAACATGGCCATGTTAGAAGAGCTTCGACAAACTATTGAGTGCAGAAACATAGGGATTCTGTTATTAATACTTTCTTACAATTACTAAAATACTGTTCCAAACAGAAAATTAGTAATTGTCCAGAAACTGAAATATCCATAGTAATTGGAGTGAGATTCTTCTTGCTTATCTTTTGGATTATTGGGCAGAGTATGGAGGGCACGTGGTTGATTCCAATATACACGCGCCTGAGAAGATCATAGGATTCGGAATATCTCTCTATCTCTCGGTTTCACATTAGTTAGGTCTACAAAAGTAGTTAATTATAAAGCTAACAGACAACAAAGGAACATTTAATACGCACTTATCTTGCATCCGCGTTGCCGTTGGTTACTTAGAGATTATCTTCAACAAATTGAACCAAAGAGACTGTAGTTTCTTTCTTGCACCAGACGAAGCTTTGATGGCGATGTGGAGCCACGTGGCCGGCAGACCACAGCAAATCACTTATCGACACTGCGTGCTCTGGTCCCTTTCCCTGATTAGCAATTTGCAAGCTGGAAATGTATATTGTTCATGCTGTCTAAAGAACTGTATACCACTTCTGGGATATTTTCTTTCTTTTTTAAAGTTCATTGTCTCATACAAGATTGATTTGAAACCTATTCTAGACTTGTAATCAACACTGAAATAATGCCTGATATTTGTGAAATTTTGGTCGCCATGCCACTAATAACCTTTCAAGGTAATCATTAATCTCAATGTCATCCGCAAATGATCACCATATTTTTCATATGAAAAAAGCTTATAAGTTTAATTTAGCCACTTAGAGTCCAGTTAATTTTAGTTCTTTTTTCTGATTTTTACTTCTTTACATTTTTAATAAAAATAATTTTTTAAAAAATGTTGATGTCAAAGTAATTACACTTTTATTACTAACAATAATTAAATAATAAATATAAATTAAAGATAAATTAAATTATGAATTAATTAATTTTAAATATTTAATAGTGAATATTAATAATATTTATTATATTTTATTTATATTTATTAATATCATATAAATAACTTTTAAATTTTATGTACTTTAAAGATAATTTAAAATATGTTTGTTAAATAATTACAATTTTAAAATATTTTTATTTTATAAATTTTAATTAATTATAAATTGAAATAAATCAACATAATTAAATATGTTTTCATTTAATTTGTATTAATAACTAATAGTAATAAAATAATACATATTTATTTTGCGGTAAATTAGGTTATGCTAAATTTTCAAAATAAAAATAATTAAATTTTATAATTTTCATAAGTTATGAAAATTAAAAAATAAAACGAAAAATTCAACCAAATAATATATTTTTAATAAATTTTGAAAAAAAAGAAAAAATTATATTAGAATCAAAAAGCCCTTAATCGTCAATATGGTGCACCATTTCTTTTCCTCTTAAGCTTTATGATTAATGGAATATTGGTTGCACTGTACATTTAAAAGATGCATTGATTTGTTGTTATAGATATAGTTTGAAGAAAAGAAAAGAAAAATACTATTGATGAAATTAACACAAAGCCAATTATTTTGTTGGTGTATTTACTATAGTTAGTTGATTGGTTATTGATTTTGTAACATAATTAATTAAAGACATTTTTATTTTTATGTATTTTTGTTAATTATATTTGGCGTTTTAAAGTAGGGAAGAGTTGCAAAACACATCTTTTACATTTTTAACATTCTCTTTTCGTTTCTTTTGAGCTTTCTTTAATCTTTCATCTTTCATCTTTCTTCTATTTTTGGCGTTGGAACAAAAGTCATGTATTGCTAAACTCAAATATTTTAATTCAAGGAAATTTAAAACTCTAGTTATAACCTTGTGAGGATTTGTTCTCAACTTATAATCATGTTTTAATTCAAGTATTTATTGTTATGTGTTATTAAATTTTATGAATAATTAATATTGGTTAATCTAACAAATTAATTTGATGTTGATTATTATATAGCTATTCTTGAATTCAATGATCTGCAATTATCATGAAGAATTGGTACAAGTAGCACATAGGTTATTTATAACTTTGCGTATTTGACTTATGATAAATAAGAAAACTAAGTTGAATAGTTGTAACTATATCAACTATTTAATTTAGGGTCTAGTCTTTTTCACTAAGCTTATTGATATCATTTATTGATATAGAATGCTATCATACTCAATCAATTGATGGTAAGTTTTGGTTAGAATGTTAGGTTTGAACCAATTAAATTAGAAAAAAAATTTAGACTTATTATGGTTATCCTAATATGTTTTGGACTAACTGTTTGAATTATAAAAATGATTCTTTTTAGACCAATGATCAATATTACAATTAGATAAGGTCTTTCCCTTGAATCGGAGTTAAGTACTCTTGAATTTCTCATTTTTAACTTCAATTGATTTATTTTGATTCCTTGTTAATTTTAATAAATTAGTTAATTAATCATAAACCTCCACTTTGTTTTGTTAATTGAAATTAGGAAACTAGTGTTTAGTTCTCTTGAGATTTGACCTAGTTCCACGAATACTACAAGAAGTTAAAAAATCAGACCAAACCAATTTCCTACATAATAGAGATGGAAAGAAGTTTCCTAATTGAATTCCAACTCTTTAAGTGAATCTGGCATTAGACGTTAATCATCCTTATAACAACCTCTCATCTTCTTTCATGTTATCTAGAAATATCTAAAAGCCAATTCACATTAAAGGTTTAGGATAAAATAACAAATGAGAGAATAAGTACTCATAGGATACATTGTTAGAATTAAAACATAACATCTCATCAATTCCATTAAAATTAAATTGAACCAAGGCTTGACACCCTCTCATGGATTTCACTTTACACACTCAAAGTGTTTAAGGTTCATTAAGTTCTCAAAACAAAGCATAGCAAGTTATTTTTATAAGCTTGCTCAAGAATCATATCTCCACTACTTAACAAAAATAAACTTAATACAAAAATCAAAGGAACTTGATAAGGATTGTAATGTGGCTTAGGTAAGGTATGACAAAAAGAAATTTTTAGGTTAAATAAATTGAAGGAAACCATTCAAACTTATCCGCATAAGTTTCCACTTAAACCAATTCAAAACTCACTAGATTCAAATAACATCCTTTTCAATAACCACTTTTCTTTTCTTTTTTATTTTTTCTTTCTCTATTTTTTTAAGCAAGAACATTAAATGAGAGATTTTTTTAATGATTCTCCCCCAATCTATAAAAAATGAAAAATCAAAATAATGCAACTTAAACCAACTAATTTACTTTTAATGGAAATAGTCAAAATCCTGTTCAAATAAGTTTCAAACAATTTCTCCAACTTAAGGGCTCAAAATCATTAAGCACATCAACAAAAAGAAGGGTAATAGTGGCTTGTAATGAAGTCATTATGCAAGAAAAGAAAGGTAAGGCTCAAATCGATTTTCTAGTGATAAAAAGAGTAAGGTAGGGTTATTAAGGTCAAAATGGTTATCTTAAGTGCCCTTATCATCTTTATACACAAATTCATAAAAAAATGTGATTTCAACATTTATTCAAAAGCAAGTTCTAGTCTAAACAAACTATGCCTGACATCACAACAAAAAGATATGTATGAGCACAAATGTGATGAATGATCTTACGCTCAAAGCTCAATAAGGTGTCAAAATGTATCAAGTCATGCACACTTTCATTTAATGAAACCAATGGGATACTTAAAATAATTTAATGAAAAGCACTAATCATACTTGTCTCTCATGCATTATTTCTTAAACAAAAAATGTATCATAACTTAAGGATTATTTATAAACAACAATTAGAAAATTATGAGAGTATCATGAGGAATAATCAATATATGAATCACAATATTTATGAATTCAAACATAAATCAAAAAGTTCATTATAATATATACACTCGCTCTCCCATACCTAAATCATACATTGTCCTTAATGTATGCACAAGATACTCACATGCCATAAAAATAGTCAACAAAAATAAAGCATAGAGTAGAATATTTCCCTAAGTTGTAAACATCTGAAAGTAGATGTACTATGGAGTCGATGGACATGGAGGTATAATCCCCATAAATTGGAGCAAAGCATCCAAATTCTTCTTAATTTTAGAAATTCTATGTTTCAATCTTTCTAGTCGAAAATGATACTCGTGTCAGATTGGTAGAGCTAAAAGATAAAAAGGTGGTGGAACTTCACGATCTTCTTGTTGCGTTGATGATGAACCTCTTTAAGGGCGATCACATGACATAAAACAAAATGTACTCCTTTATTGCTCTAGTACCTACATCCTGCTTATATAAGCCTTGTACATTGGCTCTATCTCACAAGCGATATGTATATTAGTGTCAGTCATATCAAACAAGTTCAAATTAATAGCTAAATGAGTAATAAGGGGACCAAGATATAAATCTTGTTAGAAGAAATAACAATGTTAATTTGCAATGCCAACCAAGCACCCAAATTGACGCATACTTTGTTTACCATACACCAAATAAAGAATAACTCAGCTTTAGTGCAAGTACATATTATAGCATTTCATCATGAATAATTAAAAGCATATAAGTCCATTCAATTTCTTTAAGATAACTACCCTTACATTTTCTTAGATGATAAACCAACGGGTCAGAAGACACTGATTCCACACTTTAAAAGAATCAAAATCACCATAGTCCACAACAGATTCTTTGTATTAAGTTGAACTAGCATAATCCTTATCTATCAAGCCTAAGGCCAAATTAAAATCAGTGATGCTTTATTTAAATTCAACACCCATTAATTTGTAATGTACCACATTAAGACTATGTAAAGTAAAATTATCCGGTTTATCAAATTTGAAGGTAGTATAAAACTCCCTAGTTATTTTAGTAGATACTGGACAATGAATTAGCGCAACATATTTACAACTCATATCAATAATAAAATCATCAAAGTTTTCTTTTATTTACAAGTCCTCAAAGGATGGGTAATGTTCATACTTACTCGTATTAATATGTTGGGTTTTGAGAGTAGCGTACCATTGTTTTCATTCTTTAGTATTGAAAGTGAGATAACTGCATAAGTTCAATTTAACTGGATGCAAAATAGAGGTGTTTTTCAGTATATGAGCATGCTTCCTTTTGGTACTAGTTTCTGGTCTTATAGCAGATTGATTCTATGCAGTTGGATTCACCGTAGATTTTCTTTTTGCAGTGGTACAGGTAGTATCTTTGGAAAGTCTCATAATAATGACAAGTATAAACAAAAACTAATATGAAAAATAACGAAAACAATTTAATAATGGTTAAAATTAAAATGAAAGTAAAGCAACTAAAAGTAATTAATAAAAATGAAATGAAAATAACTAAAACATTAAAATAATACTAGTGGGTGTTGGTGTGGTGAATGTGGGATGTTCCTAAGTCTCTAACTGGTTGGAACAAGATGGGGCTAGGATGGTGCATCTAGATCTTTGGTGACTTGGGTTGCTATAAGGCACTATTGGTGTAACTTGGGTGTGCGTCTACTGCGGAGCTACATGGTTGGGTTGTGATGTGGCTGCCTTGTAATGTAGCCTATTAAAAAAGAAACAAACATATTAGGGCTTTTTATTGTTATTGTTTTTTCAAAATAAATAATTAAAAATATTGTTTAAATTTGAATTTTTGTTTGATTTTTTATTTCACTGTATTTTTATTAATTATTATTTAATGTTTTGTTTTTTATTTTTAATTATTATTATTATTTAAATAAAGTAAAAAATGACAAGTTTCTTTGAAATCCAAACAAACTACTAATGTGAATAAGGTATGATCACATCTTACGAATGTTAGTATTAGGAAATTTTAAAGGTTTCATTCCAACAAGCTAAATCGTATAAGATATGATATCACCTCATGAGATTTAGTATTATGGATTTTTAAGGGTTCTATTCCAAAAAGCTAAATCATATAAAGTGTGATCTTGACTTATGAGATTTTGTATTATGAAATTTTGAGTCTCTAATCTTAAAAATTGAATTGCATAATATGTGATAAATTTAGTATTCTCAAATTTTAAGACTCATTTTCACCTTAAGCCAATAAACTAATTTCTTAAATACAAGTAAATGAAAACTATATATAACGAAAACAAAATTAATAAAAATTATTATATTTTGGGTTGCCTCCCTAAAAAACTTATTTAATATTGTTATGCTCAAGGGGGCTTTTGCTTCTCAAACTTCTACTTAATTATAGTTTGTACTCCTTAAGTAGTGCTACTTGCTCTTTCTCTTGCCCTATAGTTAACGTTTTTGAGATAATTGTAGGCAATAACTCTTTTTCACCCAAATAAATGTACTTTAGGTGATCAGGTAAGGCCTTCAATTATACCTTCAGAACCTGCAAAACAGAAGGTAACATTTTCTTATAAGTTATAGTAAATTTAGCATTTAAAGTTTTCGAATATATTAGCATTGTTGATCATGATTCTACAACTTCACAAGTTTCATCAACTTGTTCATTCACTTCTAATTCCTCTTTAAAAATACCTTGCATAAATGAATCCACAATGTCCATATGATCCATATGATAAACAGATTAAAAATCAATAGGATACTTCATTGTTTTAAAAATTTTGAACTTCACTATCTCTTCATCAAACTTAACAGAAAGAATACCCTCATCCACTTCAATTTTGTCTTGGTCATCTTCATAAATGGTGTTTTCAACAAAATCGAAGCTGAATGTTCAACAATATCTCTATTCATCTTCAAGATGTAAAAATCCACTGGAAATATTAAACCGTTAACTTAGACTAAAACATCCTCAATAATGTAAGGATCCGATCATGCATCTCATACATAATATATGTCAAATATATGCAGCGAAAAATAAAACAGAACCTCAAAAATCACATTTGCTCATACATATAAATATAGAAAACAAAAACATGAAATGTAATATGTTTACATACCTTTCCGACGATCTCCTTCGTTCTTTAATCTTCTCTGCGTTAGGTTATCATAAACCATAACGATCAACGTAGACCATCTCTAATGAAAGTCTACACAAAGATAGAAATATAAAACCTCATTAGGAGATGGCTAGAATTCTTTCTTTGTGCTAACAAAAACAAGAACTCTTGTGAGAGTTAGAGAGAAAAAGAGTGTGTGTGTAAGAAAGAGCCTTTGTTTTTTTCTTATGTCCTACACAAGATGCATGAAAATGATTATTATTTTTTGCCCTCTTTGGCCTTCCATAAACCCTATCACTAATGAAGAGTTATGGGAAGTTAATGGTTAAGAATAGCTTGCATTAATGGAAGTTATGGGAAGTTAATGACCATGAATAGCATGCATTAATGGAAGTTTTAGAAAGTTAATGACCAAATTGGCAGCCAAAAACACTTGTTTCTAATCCATTCTATGCAACGTTTTCTACCACGATCACATCGCGATACAATCCTAAAACACTATCTCATATCTTGAATCATCATTCAAGACCATTTTACTCATCGTTCAGATCTCCTATAAGCGTGACCCATTAGGTTCTCGATTATGTTGGCCACTTGAATTAAAACTTAATTCAAGTAAGTCAAGAGCGGTATCTAGCAACACGTCATAACTCCCAATTGACCAAAAAGTCAGTGGTTTGACTACGAACCCTTCCATACGTAATGTTGTCATGCAATTCGTCCTTTCACCATCTATACCTCACTTGGTCCAGAGTATGGTCAAAGTGTCAACTTCCACTATACTGACTATGTCACTTCTAATCTCAGTGATATTAGATCTTTTCTTGAGGATCTCATTACCC
>JANVCL010000002.1:9396942-9415473 GCA_026546855.1 Erythroxylum incrassatum
ATAACTTATCGGGTAAGTTACGTAATTTGATCTAGATAAAGATAATAAAGAGGCCCAATAAATGATCTAAATCAATGGATTGAAGTCCGTGTGAAAAATGAATCTCAATCAGTATAGACCGAACTCATATCGACCTTATGATGGAGAATCCCGATATGAATGTTATGTATAAAGGTTAAGGTTCCCTGCAGTCGCTGATATATCAATCGTAAATATAAGAATTCTCTAACTCATTAAGAGAGCTTACGTTTTGTAAAAATTGTAGAAAGACCTCACCCGCGTTCCGGAGAGCAGTTCTCGTAAAGGCGGCGGTAGATTCATGCTCATTACTGCTTCGGAAAGCTCGTTTGAAGTTATGGAGACTGAAATCAGGTATTGCTGCATTTCTTCGTTACTTGTCCTTTTACGTTCGAGTCAGGATACGTAACTAAGGTACCGTTACATATTATACGTGGTATCAAAGCGATGACATGATTAGGTGGTTAAAAACGAAAATTTTCCGGTTTTCTCTCCATAAGATTTTCGAAGATTTAATTTTTGTTTGTCAGTTTTTTCTTGTTTTTTATTACATGAAAGTAGTGTACATGTGCTTTGTCAGTTTCAACCGCAAGCTGTGAGCATCTCATATTTTGTTATTTTGTTCTCTCATTAATTTTGATTCCTTAAAGGAAGTGTAGCTCCCTTTTATTTCTTCCTTTTTTTTAGGCATGACAATTTCTTGGCCCAAATTAACAAACCAGGCCCAAGTTGATCGAGTTGACTTAGGACTTTATCGACAAAATAACGTAGTTTTTTTTAAATTAAATATAATAAATCAAGCTTGAGCTTGAGCATGAGCTTAGGCTTGGGCCTCTACTGGCCCAGTCAGACCGGGTAGTTCTGGACTCAAAGCTTGGGCTCGGCCCGGTCCATTACTATCCCTACTTTTTTTTTCTAATAAAGTAGGATTTCTTTATGAAGAGGTATTAACCTAGGATATGATTTTCGCGAAAATTATCAACAAAAGATTTATAAAAATAGTCATACATACATTTTTTTCAAAAGATTATAAAATTAATGATTAAGTAAATTAACCTTGTGCAAATTTAATTTCCTTTTAAATTGATTTTTATATGTAAATTAACATTTTATTCATTATATTTTAAAAGATTATCAAAAATTTTATACTACCATATTTTATGTGATAACTTAATTTTATATGTTTATTAAACTCTTAGCAATTGTATTGACATTTTGAATAAATTTTAAAAATTATTTATATAAAAAATGTAAAAATAAGATTATTAAAATTTTACTTATTATATCAAATAAGATTAATCATTAATTTTTTTATATTTACAAAATATACGTAAACAAAGGAAAAAGTTCCCTATTCTTGCGGTGTGGTGGGCATATTACACCCAGTTCTTGCCAGTGGCCACCATTATAAAATGCATCAAATCTTGGCATAAATGCCACTTAATCTCCATGATAACTTAAAACCCCCACAATTAAGAATAATAATAATAATATAACAAGACGTCATAATACCGTTCCATGTCAATGCTGTAATCTTATCATATTTTTGTATGTTCTATTAATTAATAATGTTATTTCTTAATGATGAAGGTATGTGCAGCTGCCAACTGCAACCCCCAGTAGATACCAAAAAGCAGCATTTTCCTTTCTTGTATGTCCACGTTCTCGCTACAAAGTCCCAGGTCAAATAACTGACTCATCTATCAACCACAACATTGTGCAGTCCTTTCTTTACAACCATGGAGTTCCCTCACAACCGCCACACCCACCACCATCACCACCACAGAGGAGACGACGATTACGAGGAGGAACGGAAAAGGGAGTACTACCCACCTCCAGGCACCTTCCATCCTGATCAACCTCCACCCTATCGCCCGCAATCTGAGTTTGTTCCTCCCCCATCTGGATACTATCAAGATGAGAACTTTGCGCCACCGCCACCGCCACCACCAATACCGACGCCGTATGTCGAAGAGGTTGAGTATGGTGCCCCACCTCCGCCAAGGGCTGGTGTGATCCATGTTTCTCATGAGCAGCGCGAGAGCCACCATTCTTTCCAGCCTCATCTGCCATCTTTTGGACACCATCAATATGGCTCTGAGTCTGGGACTGGTCTGTCTAATAAACCCACTGTCAGGATTTATTCTAAGGCCGAGCCCAATTTTGGCCTAACTATCAGAGATGGGAAAGTGATTCTTGCCCCATCTGATCCGTCTGATGACTTCCAAGTGAGTTTATGTCAGAACCTTCTGGTTAAGTTATTGCGTAAATTTGATGACTTCTTGTTTAAAAATCTTTACCCACTTTAAAGATTTTGACTTCCTGATTGATCTGTCTGCTTCGTACGGGTTAATTTTCTGGGTTGATTGCCTCTGGAGGTTGATTTGTGCTTGTCCTCTGGAGGCTGATTTGTGATTGTTCTTGTAGAAATGGTACAAAGATGAGAAGTACAGCACAAGAGTGAAGGACGAAGAAGGATGCCCTTGTTTTTCCTTGGTTAATAAAGTCACTGGTGAGGCCATAAAGCATTCCATTGGAGACACTCACCCGGTAAGAATTCCGTCATATTATTAATATCTGTTTGTTTTAAATCCATAAAACATCCCATTTCAAATTTAATGTCAAGATAGACCCAAGTAATAAGAATTCAAGTCATATAATCGATTAACGATCTCCTTTTATCGTAATTGAAGTGGATTACGCACCTGACCAATAGACGTTGATAAAGACTGGATGGTTATGTTGAAACCTGAGACATCTTAGCTTACCATACTAGGATAAACCGTTAAAGAGTTTGAATTTGATTCTGTATCTCATAAAAGTGATTGAAACTTTGGTTTTGGAGATGTGCACCAATGACATTTTTAACAATGTCCTATTTCCTTACCCAATCAACATAAAATACTGGCATTAGCAAACCCAGAATGAACATCACCAGGTTTGATGTGTGTCAAGACAGAGATGTTCTTAGCAGTAAAATAAAATATGGCCCCAAGATCATCAGAACAGTCATGGACTTGGATTGAACTGTACGTCTCCAATTCAACAGACAAATTGGCCCCCAGATTAAATGAACTGATTACATACATGAGGCAAATGACTGATAGGGCTTTCGATTTTGCATCCAGGATGAAGTGCTGTAGACATTGTGTGTGCATACATAATCTAGCTGGTCATTGCTGTTACAAGCAAACAAAAAAAAGTGAAGAGCTTTTAATAATTGCACGTACTGTAGACTTTACGATAACCCTCTCCTTTTCTGTGAATCAACCATAAGCTTCGGGTGCATATAGAATTTCTAAGAAATGTTTTCTGCAGGTGCAACTTGTTCGCTATAATCCAGATTATCTGGACGAGTCTGTATTATGGACTGAGAGCAAGGACTTGGGTGATGGTTACAGGGCTATAAGAATGGTTAATAACATTCACCTGAATGTTGATGCTTTTCATGGTGATAAGCATTCTGGTGGTGTCCGTGAAGGCACCATAATTGTGCTTTGGAAATGGAACAAAGGAGATAACCAGCGATGGAAAATCGTTCCAAATTGTAAGTCTTTAATAATCCAGATAAAGGAGTTGAACTTCCAATGCACGTTACAGTTATCTTAAATTGACTCTTGATTTTTCTTTTCTTGGAACTCCACGAGTAACCAGATAAAACGTGATTCTTTGTGCTTTGGAGCTATCAAGTTTTAAAATTTGCTCACGCCTGATACTCATCTGGTAACAAATGCAGGAAGTACAGAGAATCATGCTTCCTTTGCTTGAAGCCATATCCACTTATCTAATTAAAACTTGGGAGTTTTTGTTGTTTCCTTACGTTTGGTTTGTGCGTTTTTGTGCACTGGACTTGGACTCCTGCTGCGTGGCTGAGACTTTACGTTGGCTAATGGCTCCTACCTATTTACGTACTTATGTAAAAGCTATATAATGTATACGTGTGTGTGGTGTGTGTCCCTCTCTCTTTCTCTCAATGCATCTGTGATAAGCATTCTGTAATCTTATGTTAATTGTTAGCTTTCTCAATCCTATGCGGTGAACTCTGAAGAACTGATATATATATACATATATGTATTTTGTGATAGTATTGTCGGGATTTTTAGTGAACCCCTCACGGAAAACATGAAATTGTCTACATAATCATGAATCATGTAGCTCCTCTATCTGGTATCCATTACCTACCCTGATTTAACATACACAGTAATTTCATGAACCACCAACCTAGGCCCCATTGTACTTTTTGCCTTGTGGATACACTATCTGGTCCTACCCTTGTGTTCTGCTGTTGATGACAGGTGGAAGGAATAAATCCCCTAGGGTCCATCCAATTAGGTTGGTCTGCCACAGTTGTCAGCACCTTTTTAAAAGATGTGGAATCAATGAGTTTTTGGGATTTATCTCTCCTTGTGGTATGTGACTGATTTATCTCAGTTTTGCTTATAGAGTGCACACTCAGTAGAGCAACTTGTTCATAAAGTCTTGTGAATTCTTTATGAACGTTCAGAAAGATTATCTAATTATACTCGACAAAACAATAGGAAGTTTCCATAAAGGAGGGCTTCAACTCTTAAAGAATGAACCGTTGCTCTTATTTGATACTCCCTGGAGTTTTCTCGAACTGGATGTGGATCCCACCAAACGTTCCGGTCATTTTAACGCAAGTCAACAATTTAAATTCCGGAAAAAAAGATCAGGCTCTTCGGATCGAACTTTGGGTGCACCCATCATGTTCTTTGGTGGACTAACAAAAGTTGGTCTGGTCAAACATAGCTTTTATTGCAAGCTTCGCAGACAATTCTTGAGCTCCAGCCCACAAACGTCCTCTTTCGGGCTTAGGTCTGACTCTGAGTAGAACTTTGGGTATTTGTATATTATCTCTTTTTTTAATTTTATCAAATTCTGATTTAAAGTAAAAAAGAACACTATAATTTACATTTTATAAGCAAGATTAAATTTTCGGAATATAGGCAAAATTTAAATAAATTTAGAACTAAAATTTGTTAATCTAAATTCGATTAATTAAGTTTAAATTTGTAATTTTTAAAATTTAAAAACTCAAATCCAACGATTTTTATTAATTATTTCATCGGTTCGTGATAGTTAATATCTATCGAGTTTCCTCGTTTGACCGGTCATAATTCGCGGCAAGGAGCCTGGTTTCTTCATTTAATCTGATTTGTCCAGGAACTCGGCGGTATATTCTAAAGTTTTGACACCGTTTTGTTTTGTAGTATTATGGAGGTTGCGTGACTGCTTAAACCACCAAAAAGATCAGTGTCACTATCGCTACTGCTGTACTGCACCTATTTTAAATGCTTCTAACCCCAAAACTAAGGGAACTTACCTTGTATTATTTCTCAATGGCTATGCTACATTAAGGACATAAAGCCAAGGACAATAGAAAACATAAATTAGTACTATATAATTTATGTTAAAGCACACCCTCTTCGTTGAATGTGAGGATGTCTAGAAGTGAATTTGGTGGAAATCCTAAATTTTCTCTTTGAATTAAATGATTGCTTCTTTATTTATTAACGTCTCAAATGTCGACTCAATTGGTTACAAGAAACAATTATTAGAGCCTTCTTATATAGCCAGAGACTAAACTACTTTCTCTCAAATGTCAAATAAAAGAGCCGTTTACATATAGATAATGATCTTTTCATTAAAAATACATATATATTCACAATTAACCTAATAGATTAGTATAATTTCAACTATTAGCTGCGGTGGTAACTATCAAAACAATGTAGCTTCCCTTTCTTGTTGCCTTGATAAAAACCCGAAAGAGACATACCTGTCACATACTACCGATTCTTATGTATGCTACTTCTTCGTGGCAGTCCTTTAATTAATCTCACCATATTTAGCAGTTACGTGCAATGCCTTCTAATGATTACGAAATCATAATTCATCTAGTGTATCGGTATAAATCTAATTTAATGGGCATATTCTTGTATAAATTAAGGACGGAGTTCTGGAGGGATTAGCAAGAACATGGGGTCCATGTGCCATGCTTTGGTTATCTAGTTATAATATTTGTCTGTCTCAAAAGTGACCAACGGTCGCTACCTATGAAACAATAGGCTCTTTAATCTTTAGCATTAGAGGTGGAATGGAAGGGGGCAAGTGGAATCATATAGATTACTGAGATAATTAACCTTAATCCTATACTTGACTATCCAAGTCTACAAACTAAATCAAACAATTACTTCAGAAGATTAAAGTTCAAGATAGCTAGTGATGTCAAAATCCAACTTGTATAGATAATGCTACTTTGCTTTTACTTTTACTTTGTCTTTAATTTAGTATTCATATAAACTAGCTGTGACTTGTGAGCAAGGTTAGATGACATCAGTGTCACCATTTATAGTGGCTCAGATTAAGGTGAAATGTATTCTAAATTTCGGGACCACTTTCGTTTCGCTATACTATCCGTTGATCAAACTTAAAGTTAGGTTTCTGTACACTATGCTCATTAGAGTAGGTTAGAAAAGAAGTAGACGAATATGAATGTAAATAAAAAAGCTAGTAAAGGGAAGTTTTCGTTTGCATTAAGTAGACGACCTTAATCCATTTTTCATATTATTGTTTTGGCTTTGATTTTGTATAAACTGACGTTTTTTTCTCAAAATAAAGTTACTTAGTTTTCATGGGAAATAAATAATGTTATATAATAAAAGATAACCTTTCCTTTTGTTAACCTGACTTTATATTTGAGTAAAATATATATCTTGATTCTAGAAACAAAGTGTCAAGGATTAGACTACTCAACCACACAAAGTATTTGCTTATCATACCAAGCAAATACAATCGAACCTATATAATTACACGTTACATGGAGAAAGGAAATCAGTTAAATTTCATTTTCCAGTATAGTGATAGAATTACAAAACAAATGAGATAGGTGTTAATCCTTCCTTGTAATATGCTATGTTCATGTTTGAAATGAGATTGTCATGAAAACGATATTACATGACTCAAATATATACCAAATTGCATGCATAACATACAATATTTAGAAGCTTATTTAGATACTCAAAATGATCTCCCATATCAACAAGAAAGAGAGCTATCTTCTAAACCCATTTTTCCTGAGTACATTTAACGTGATAAAAATGCACAAACCAATTTCCTATTGGTAACAATTAAAAATGTAGCACCTACATGCTCCTAGAGTAAACCTAGAGATCCAATCAACAAATTAAGATTTGAATTCGGTATAGATATAAGGGAATTTAATCCATGGCACATCTTTTCCTTTTATGTAATTAATTAAAACTACAAAATCCCAATTCAAATCCGAATAAATATTTTTGATTGTTGAACCCATACGAAATTCTCACCTAATGAAGGGGAAGGCCAGCCTCTAATTAAGAGCTAGGTGGATCAATTACAACCCCGCCAGCCCCAAATTTGACGGGGATGATCCTATGCAATGCATAAACCTGATGATGCAACCAGTGGACCAACCAAATCTTGCCATGAAAGAGATTGATCTGAGGCGTACTGTACCGTCACCAATCGTCACCCGAAATTGATGTGTGCCTTCTTTGCTTTGCAGTTTCGTTTTTAGGCACAAAAGTCAACAGTTCGAAGATACATGAAAGTGGACAATTTTTTTTCTTTTCAATTTGTCTGTGTCATATGGAGTTTGGGGTTAATACTTAATACTCTCTTACTTATGTTGAAGTGTCCACACGTTACACTTTGTATTAAAATCTTATCTCTTTCTGAATAATTGTTTTTATTTCCGGATTCCATTCCATATCTTGCGTTACAATACCATAATAAACAAAATAAGCAAAGTATCAACCCATACATTATAACGCCTAAAATAGATTGATTTGTTCTTGAGTATATATATAGGTGACAAGCTATACGTAATTATTGTTTAGTTTGGTCTATACACAAAAGATTCATCTATGACTATGATTATACACAAAAACACACACGTATTGTATACCTATTTATCGATGAATTATTGCAAATAGTGATTAGATGGAAATTAACTTATACATAAGTATGAACACTTTAGCAAAAATGATGTAATTTGGGAAGTAAGATCCAAGTCAGCAAAGATTAGAATGAGAATGTCAAATATACAGAACAGGATTTGGTTGGTCCCTTACACCTACTCTCAATTCTTCATAATAATAAACAATATCAGGAAGGAACTCCGTGTATACCAAATAAACTATTTTATTATAGTTGCATTGTAAGGTTGAAATGAGTTAGTTAACTGTGATTTGTTAGGAAGAAGAAGTGCACAAGTTCGATGCAAAATCTAAGGCAGTTCTTGTTGGAGAGTTACAAGGTCATTGGTGCTTCAACAATAATTTTCTACTTGTCGGCGCCGAGATGCTTACTTGCCTTTGGTTGGGAGTCATATGTGCAATTTCATCACATGTTTAATTGCCGTCGAACTTTGAGATATTCGGATTCAGTAAAATATTAATAGTAATTCACACCCAAAAAAAAAAAGTTAACTAGCAATTGATTGTATCTTATTCAAGCAAAGCATCCTACAAATTGATTGTTGACTTTATTGTTCAATTACTTTGGATTTGATTACAGAAAATTTTGACGATTAGAAATCAAACTAATTGGTAAGATAGATAATGGAAACTTTTTAAATTATATGTTAAACATATAACGTATAATTGTAAAAATGATTCAACTCAGATAATTATATTTTTATTATTTTAATTTAATTCTTCAACTATTATATTTTTAGCTATATATTATTATTTGTCTAATTTTAAGTATGACTAAAAAAGATACCACATGAAATTTCTGTTAAACAATTTTAATATAAATTAATTAGAAAAATTAAAGGACATAATAATTAAAAGCTCAAGCAATCAAAACAAAAAATAAAAACTAGAAATATATTAGTCTCTTATCCCATTAAGCTTTGACTCTTGAAAATGGAACCAGTGATCCATTAGCTGTAAATGAATAGGCCTACTTGGTATAGATGTAGCAAATTGCAAGTTTTTAAGACCTAAAATTTCTTGAATGCTGATTTATTCGAGTGGGAACAAATTAAAGAAGTTGACTCCTTTATTTCTAAGTTAAATACGTATTTTCAAGGCACTCCCTCGCTCTAAATGCACTTAATCAGATGCCCATCGAGGGCTTCATCCTCATCATCTTGGCTAGCATTCAAGCTAACCTACGAATGTCTCTAGGGTCAAAAAGAAGAAAAAAAATACAAAAGTAGCTGAGCAAGTTGCATATATGTGAGGTAGTTTCACCTAAAACATATTCCAAGTATGAAAGATGTTGTCATAGAATAATCCTTTAACATTCTTGTGAATTGCAAGATCAAATAAGACTAGCAGCTTCTACAATGACTGTCACTTTCTTAAATTGGATAATATTGAATTAGGAAGAAAATTTTAATATAGACTTTTTATATTAGTTGACCAAAATCACACAACTTGGGTGAATTTTTATATATCCTTACACGTACATAATTAACTTTTTTTGTCTTCAACCATAGCGTTAATTTGTAAACCGGTTTCTTCCAATGGACTTTCTAACTCATGAACAACATTTTTTCATTTTCTATTATGCTTTCACACAGGTAAGGAGCCATATTATAGGGGAGGGGCCATGGCCTCCCCTTTCAAATATGTTTTTTAAAATTACTTATATAATTAAAATTTTTAAAATTAAAAATATAAGTAGCCCCCCTTTCAAATATTTTTTAAAAAATTACTTATATAATTAAAATTTTTAAAATTACAAATATAAGTAGCCCCCGGCCTCCCCTTAGAGTTGAGTCTGGCTCCGTCCCTGCTTCCACACCTTGAAGTTTATTAGAAGGTTCATGAAGTCCACAAATATACTTTTCTTTTCCCTTAGTTCCATTTTTTTTATTTATTATCCTAAACTAATAGTCTTGCCTGTAGTTAAGAGGAATTGAATTGAAAACAAAATGAAAGGGACTCTCTTAGAAAAATTATTGTAAAAATACATATCTTAGTGATCAAGGACTTCATGTGTTGGCATGATTTTAGACCAATTAAAAGCTCATAATTTCAATTTACAAGCATCATATATATTAAAAATGGGCGTTTTAAGTTAACTTATCATTTTTAATTACGTTTAAATTGTTTTCTGTAAGTCAATAATACAAAGTCTTGGGTCATAGTCTTGCTAGAAAACAATAGAATGGCATGTCTCTCATGGGGGGGGGAAAAAAGAAAGAGAGAGTTGCTGGAGAGAATTATAATTATTTGCATAGCCCTATAAAAGACTCAGAGAGAAGTCTTAAGTCTAGCAGACGAGTTGATGAAAATAACAATAATTAGACAAGTCCTACGAAATTGTCTACAGTATTTCCCTTTTCTTTATCAATGACTTGGAAAATTTGATAGTCCTTTTATATTCCCTCCACATTAACCTCTGCTTCTATTAGAAGATGCATATGTAGACCTGGTCATTCCACTTCTAATATAATTCTTATATGTTCTATTTTATATGACAACAGGTGTGCTGCAGCGAGATATGGTCCTGGACAAGGTGTTGAGTGGGTGAAGCTAACAAAGTCGAAGCTAAGCCTAGACGAAGGAATCCCAATACATAAGACAAAATGGATGACTAGTAACTATTTTAACACAGGGGGGGAAAGAAGGGGAACTCAACATGGACTGTGGTTATCAACAGAGAATTAACTGATAAAACTCCAAAGAACGATTGCACTAAAATTCCCAGAAGGTTAGGTACTTACAATCAGATAACACGGCTTGTCTTGATATTTTTTTAATGTGAAAGCTACACTTGCAGCCTTGGAGTTGGGACCGCCTCTAAAAGCCTAAAACCAGCTGATGACGTGTAGACACGAGAACTCTTTCTTTTACCGGTTCTTGTTTTTCAAACAGGTAGATATAGTCTAGGAAAACAAACCCTGCACAATTATAAAACTACTTCAATTAAGCATATATTGTAAATGTTCATAAATATAATAATATATATAGATGAGATACAAGAAACAAACTAAAAGCTCCCTTGCAGAGGCTTCCTCTATACTTCAACACGAGTTCCTTGCTGTCCACGGATCTTACTCAGCCTGCTCTCTCCTCAACCTCCTCTATTTAAGCTTCCTTTTTTGCTTTTGCTCTACTTTCGTAACAGTCATATCTTCAAATTATCCTGCAAGCAGTTAATCATCAATTCTCTTCTTTCCCGTTTTTCCTTCCCTTTTTTGTTTTGCCTGTTGTTTGTACATATACGGCTTCCTGTGGCTGTGTTGTCTCTGTGGTTGAGATTATTTGGTTTGCTTTGTTTTCTTTGAATCTTACATATACAGCTTCAGAATTTCAGATATTGGCTTGAATCTCTGGCTTGTATAATTCACCATGCAAGAGGCAACTATGGTCAACAAAGGAGATGATCTCATCGATCTGCCACCTGGCTTCCGGTTTCATCCCACAGATGAAGAGATCATAACTCATTATCTGACAGACAAGGTAATGAACAGCAGTTTCACCGCAATTCCTATTGGTGAAGTTGATCCCAACAAGTGTGAACCTTGGGATATGCCCAGTAAGCTTTCTAATTTGTTATTTATCTCTTTTCTTTGGGATGAAGAAAATATGAACCCAACCCTTTCCTTTGTCTAGTTTACATTTCTCTTCTCTATGAACTCTCGGAACTTGACATTGAAATCAACTTCTGGGACTGGTCTTTTATATTTATTGCTTTTGTTGCAACAGAGAAAGCAAAGATGGGAGAGAAAGAATGGTACTTCTTTTGCCAGAGAGACAGGAAGTATCCAACTGGTATGAGAACAAATCGTGCGACTGAGGCCGGTTACTGGAAGGCGACCGGAAAAGATAAAGAAATTTACAAGGGAAAGAACTGTCTTGTTGGAATGAAGAAGACTCTTGTTTTCTACAAAGGGAGAGCCCCAAAAGGAGAGAAAACGAATTGGGTCATGCATGAATATAGACTAGAAGGCAAATTCTCTTACTATAGCCTTCCCAAAGCTGCAAGGGTATGTATGTATTGCATGCACTAAAATAAAGAGTTGCATTTCTTTTTTACTCCTGTTCTTTTTTTCCTTTTGTGCTTGATTCTAAAAGGAAATTTTAGCCCTTACTTCTTCATCACATCTTCTAAATCTTTTATCATTTTCACTTTCATGTTGGTAGGGAGTTCCTTTTACCTTTTCTGCTTGCTTTTTTGCTTTCGTGTCATAACGAATCTGGGACTAAATACAAAGGCTTTTCTTTGGCTATGGTTTTGTTACTATTGTAGGATGAATGGGTTGTCTGTAGGGTTTTCCACAAGAGCTCAGGACTGAAGAAAACCCCACTCCATGATCTTCTGAGAGGGAACACTTTTGGTGATGATTTCATGGATTGTCCTCCCCTTCCACCACTCATGGACCTGCCTTACTCTAGCAGACCTGGCTCAAGCTTCAGTGATGGAGATAGTGAATTCAAGGAAATGACATCGAGATCTTCTGATGGAAATTTCTTTTCCTACTTCTCCACAAACATCATCAACAATAATCAAAGTTTTGTCCAGCCATCAAGTTCCAGCTACCAAGCTCCAAGCTCCATGTTCCACCCACAAATTCCAGTCTCCAACCCACTTTTAACTTCCCCAAACATGCCTGGCTACTTGCACCAACAGAGAGATCATAATTTATTTCAAAACTTGGCAAGCTCTAGCTATGGTGGAAACAATCAAATACTTCTGAGAGCATTGGCAGCTGACAACAACAATGAAACATCTGCATCGGACAACCAGTGCAAGGTTGAGCAGTTCTCTTCCAACCAATCTATGGTCAGTCTCTCACAGGACACCGGAGTTAGTACAGACATCAATACAACGGAGATATCATCGGTGTTGTCAAAACAAGATATCAGAAGTAAGAACAAGGGGTACGAAGACCTTGAAACACCATCAGTTGGACCTATTGGAGATTTGGAATATTTATGGGATTACTGAAGATGGAACCAACGTGCGTGCTTGTTTTTACAACTACTTAATTAGGAGAAAAGTATAGAAGTCTTCATATGATCTCTCTCTTCTTAAGATCTCGCTAGGAAAATTTAGTCAGATTGTTGTCCTTGGATTTAAAGATACCTTGTACAGATTAGTTTCCTGTATCCCAAACTTTACAGATTTCATTTTAATGACAGATATTAAGTGAAGGATACCATTAGTGTAAGAAATCTCATGTACATTTTTTTTTCTCAGATTAGTGCATCGACAATAAAATTCTTCTGGATCTGTTTTAATTATTTCTTTCTTTCATTCATTTTCAAATTTAGATCGCGGCATGTTTAGTTTTTAAGATTTGGTCTTTGATCAACACCGCTTACATTCTTTTGAACTCCATTTCATTTTTCCAAGTTGGAGTTTATCAAACAGGCTCACAAGTCTATGACAAACCCGAGTCTTACGGCCGGAGCATTCAACTGGGACAGCGCATTGAATCCCTTCTGACAAGGTTTTTCCTGAAAATTAAGTGATTTGCTGATGTAAGTTTTCGTGCATTAAAAAAAATGTGAACAAGTGGTAAATTTGAGTAAATTAAAAAAAAACTGCAAGTCCAAATAAATTTTATTGACTATTGAGTATAAAAATGAATATTAATCTTTTAATAGAAACTTAATTTGTGAAAAATAAATTGATAAACTATAGTCTAACGAAATATTATTCATTATTAAGGACGTTAGAAAATGATATTTATAGAAGTTTTCATATTTCTTCTTTCCCAAAATTAATTATAACCAAATAGAAATGAGAAAAAAATAATAAGTGTACGGAACTGTATCAGTTGATGACATCAGAATACAAGTTCTTTTTAAACTGAGCAAGTGAAGAAATACAGCAGAATCAGCAACCTCTCTTTCTACACAGACACCTGAGGGATAATCCAATCCTGATGAATTATGTGAATCCGTGCAGCATATGCCTCTCAAGACACCTTCGTTCCACCATATTAGTTGACAATCATAAGGTTTCTTGAACGATAACGATTGGCAATCGTTTTAGATTAATGAGTGCATGATTTTATCAGAGAATAATTAAAAAAAAATAGTTGAGTTGTTACACGTAACTTGCTAACTTACATGTTTCATACCTCCAAGTAAACTATTTATATACAAAACTGGTTTTGATCCTATTTATCTAAAAATAGCAGGGTAAGTACTTAAAAAATGAGGGGGTTAGATTCATTACATTATATGATCTTATCCTCTTTCTAATAAATGAACTTAACGTTCCCAAATGAAAAAAAGAAGAGAGAGAGTTAAAGGTAAGAGTGCTTGGAAAGGGGAATCGGCTATTGTAAGAGAAGAAAGGTGGCTATATTTAGCTAGAAACAGCCATGGAGGCCTTACATGTAACCATTTCAACTTACTTTCTATTCAAAGCAACGGCTTTGGGTGTGTGGGCGTGAGAGAGAGAGAGAGGAGAGACTTGCAGGGAAGTTAACCATCCATTTTTGGTTACTTGATCACCAATGCTTTGGATCTAGCTATATAGCAAGTAGTGAAAGGGAAATATTGAATGCATTTTGTTTCAAGTCATTAAAATGTAAGCAACAAACGTTTCTGTTCACACGTCTGTAAAAGGGCAAAGAATATTCTCTCAATTCTCAACGAAAAAGGGCTTATCTTTTGCATGAAAACAAGGAGACACCGTCCAATGAAGACTTCAGAAACAGCCCTTTCACAAACATTGTCCATTCTCCACGTGGAGACTGCTTTGGCCTTTAATGATCTTCCCCTTATGTTTGCCTTTCCACAAACTCGTCTTTTTAAACATTCTCAACCTCGGATACGACTTCTATTCCATGATACATATATTATGAACATTTTAATAGTTATTTCCCCGTATTAAGAAGCTAAAATTTTAATATGAACAATCAAAGATTTAATATCGAGTATATTGATTGTTATATATATATTATTGAGAACACAACCACATGTGAATATGTCATATCGAGTATATTGATTGTTATATATATATTATTGAGAACACACCCACATGGAATATGTCATATTGATAAAAGAGGAAAAAGAAAATTAATATATAAATTTAGTGGGCTACTTTACCTCAACATCATCATTATATTCAGTCCGAAATTTCGTAGTGAAGCGAGGTCTTGAGAGGTCTGATAGTACGAAGTGAACTACTTTACCTACTGTCAAATAGAATCTTATTTAAACTTGTGTGTGATCTAACTTTTCTCCACGTGTGGGTTATAAATCTTATATATATATATAAATAGTCCTTAAAGATAAGATCGCATGCTATGAATTTCCCAAGTCTCAATAAATTGTTTGTCGCTTTGATTTAATATGAATTGTCAAAATGTGCTTTCAAAGTAACTAAATTATACAATTGTATTTAAACACACAAAAAACATCTTTTACAGTGTAACTAATTCGAAGTAACATGAAATTCACGAGTTAAGTAATTTATAATGTTTTCTTTATAAAGTAATTTAGAGTATGAAACCTTTATTAATTACTACCTGCTGCCGAGCTGTATGTATTTTATATGTCAATTTGTCAGCGGTTCATATTATTATGAACAGCACATGAAGCTCAACTAGTAAAGAAAAGATAAGACAATAATGGCTGTTTAATTACCATTGTCCAATACTTAGCTCCTAAGGTATTATCTGTATTCTTTAGTTGACCAAATGGGCATAGCTCCTCTTTTCCACACCGGCGTAATTAATATCACATGCCTACGCAGGATTTAGAACATCAAACCATCTGGAGCACAGCTCAGTACACATTTTATAGAAATTGCACATCTCGCGAGGTTCAATAGATATGTACATGTAATTTAAGAAAAAAATTAAAGCAAATGTTATCTCACTCATTATGCGTACAGATTTTCCACACTAAAATCCAAGTCTGGCTCTGCCCGGAATCATTTGCTTTATGGAGCGTGCGAAGGAAATTATTTGGATGGAGAATAATGTGCATTATAAGAGAAAACCAAGAGGCAGGTAGCTAGGTTTTGGATTATTCATTGAAATTGAGTCATCATATGTGATCAAAACACTTTCTTAATGGTACGGTGTGAAACACTAATCAAAGATACGACCATTTGTTCCTTGTCAAGACTATTGTCTAGAAGTAGCCATTTTAGCAAGAGATAGGAAATTTCTAGTGACATTGACAGTTTTTTGAATCAACCTATTTTAATCTTAATCTCTCATCAATTATCTCCACAAAAGAGTTGTTGCATGCAGGTTAAGTATTGCTTTTAGGTAAGATTAATTTTCCTTAATCACCTGTATCAAGTCCCTTTTTGGACCCTTCTCCAGCATCTTAAAGTGCGTTTGCATGACTGCTAATGAATAATGATTTCCTGGAAACCTTTTAATTTTTCCATTCAAGTAGGCAACCTGTAGTGAAAAGTTTCTTACAACAGCATTGCAGCAAAGCAAATTATCATCGAAAAATTCTGATTGCAAATACACAGAGAGCGCACCCTACAGCAAAAAGTGTTTCAGGCAACAGTCAATTAAAGCGTATGTACTTATAAGTTCAATTATCGTTGTCTTTTTATTAAGGCAATAAAATCATATCATTACAAAAAGTGACGTTACAATAAGTATAAGGCAACAAGAGTTTTTGATTAAGCAACAAAATAAAAAAAACTGTTATTTTAAGTTTTAACTTAGGGAAGATATTAGTTTCAAACTATAGCAACAATGTTAAATAGATATTGCAACACTTTAAGTTTATTTTTTCATTACTAATAATATTTAACGTAAAAACAAACTCTTTATATTATGTAAGCAACTTCCATATATATATTGAAAGCAATATATAGAGATTAATGTACATCTTAATTGCTTATGTATTATTAAATGTTAACGACCAAAAAATTGCATTTATATATAATATATAGTCCATACAAACCTTTAAAATTCAACATTTAACATATTCAAAATACAAAAGCAAATTACATATTCTTTTATTGTTACAAAATATAAAGTGAATTCTAAAATCCTCAACAATCACAAGGAAAATTACATGTGCTTCAACAACTTTTCATCATTTATACAATTTGAAATCGGTGTCAGACTTCTTCACATTGGCTCTATAATCTTTCTTAAAGTCCTTTAAAAGTATAACGCACCTGTTCTTTCATACTACATGCATTCTAGTTTCCTAATAGGTAACACAATGATTCAATTCTTTTTATGAACAAATTAAGAAAGCATGAACATAAGAATTAAGGGAATGAAATCATTCGGGATCTAATAAGAAGGTTAGAAGCATAGGAATTGAAATATACTCACCTTCATCACAAATATAAAGTCAATTTCGAAAGGCTCAATCGCAAGTTTAAAACAAATTTTGAATGACTCAATCAACCACATGAAGTACATGAACAAGTATAACTATATTGGTCATTTCATGTCTATGATCTTATTAATGTAATATCTACAATTTAGCAGGTTGTGGCTAACTATGTGGCTGATAATATTATGAACATGTATATATATCCTAAAAAATTGACCTTAACAAATATTAAGGTAATTACTTGACTATTTTCACTTCTCTTATCAGTTTATAGAGTGCTTTAACAAAATTTTAAAATAAGAAAGATGGTGTAAATAGAGAATTTACCTTGAATTGTTTTGTGTTTTGCAGTTACTTGCTGAGGAGTTTCTGAAAGCATAAAACTTTAGCCAACTACATATGAGAATGAAGTGCTCAATATGGTTTAAGCTTCTACTAACTAGAGAGCAATCAATTTTTAATGAAAATGACAAAGCGGTACTGTTGAGTGAGGAGAATTTTAGTGAGTTCATTACCAAGAACAAGTATATATGTGCTATTGAACTTCTATGCTCTATGGTTTCAATGGAGCAAGCTTCTGGCACGTAAATATGAAGCAACGGCTGTAATCCTCAATGGTGAAGTAGTGATTGCCAAGGTTGATGTTGTTACTGAAACCATGTTGGCTTACAAATACAAAATTCAGGGTTATCCTACTCTCGTCTTCTTTGTAAATAGAGTTCACAATGAAACATATTACTATAATAGAACAAGGTATGCTTCTATTTACATTGTATCCCTTTTTTATTTTGGTAGCTAGTATTATAATTGTGATGGATCACGTACGGTCCGAGTATTCACAATACACTGCGGAAAAGACCATACAACAACATGAAGTATAATCGAAAATATCAAGGATGCACGAAAATACCTTATTCTAGTGGATAGGTTGCTTCTTTTTTGGATTCCAAGACACTGCTAATGCGAATGCCCTCTACTGGTATCCACACGAGTATGCACGATCCGGGTTATGGCTGTAGTATGCTAGCACGTCCTGAAACTCTTTCTGAACGCTGCACAATTTTTCTCTCGGATGGTGGCTAGGGTTTCGTGTAACCTATTGTGTCTACTTTTTAATGAGACCTAAGTTTCTCTATTTATAGAGAAAACCTAATCCCATTGAAGCCCAGTAAGTTTCATCCCATTATATCTCATATAATAAAGCCCGACA
>JANVCL010000002.1:9417926-9435920 GCA_026546855.1 Erythroxylum incrassatum
ATATATGAAAGGAATACCTCATAATATATTATTAACAAATCATAATGTTAATACATGAATCACATATGTCTATTGGTTTAAGGTACACTACTAACAAATTGTAGATAGGATAAGACTCCAACTATAACAGATAGAAAAACCATCATAAGATGACAAAAATCACCACTGTTGCAACTGCAATTTGAAAACTCTTTCAATATTATTCGATTACTCCAGGTTTTAAGATGACTAAGGGCAATGAATGTAGTGTTTGCAAATATGAACTATGCCAAATTAGAATAACTGATATGAAATACAAAAAATGGAGCAAATGATTTGATACTAACATAATTTGTTAACACTGCAAAGACAAAATTGCAAAATAGGTACTGCAAAATATTGAAGAGTATCGTCCTATGCCATTGAGGAAGCTGCAGATTTGATGTTGGTCTCTGCTACATCTTCCAAGGTGTTGTTTGAGACAAAAGATTGTTAATAGATTTTCCAACCATTCCAGTGTATCAACCTCAAATACAAACTTAGAATTTCTAAACTTAGAATTGCAGATAAGCAAAGCGCCACACTTCACCAACCAAAGCATAAACTTAAGAGAACATACTTAAGAACTTAGTAACCTTGATGAAGCCAAATAACCATGAATCTTGATAGTTTTGTACTAAATCCATATCATTAATCCCAGTTTAAAGTAAAATATGTGAAGTATTTATCACTATAAAACCCAGATAAAAAGTTAATAGCTCCAAACCTAAACCCTCATCAACTTACATTAACACGAGTGTATAAAACATCAAAGCAGTAAACTCTTCATACTATCAGTGACCATTCGTGATCTTCTTTACCTTGGACGTTGTCATTTCTTGCTGTATGGGGATGTTCTTAACCCTTCTATAAAACTTTGTTGTTTAATGGTCAATCTATTTTTAATTAAAAATCTGTTACAAATTGTTGCCTCTAGTTTATTGTTAATAGTGGGTAGAGCACATAACACACATAATATTTGCTTTTATCTCAAAGATATTATCTAGGATAAATATTATTTCAAATAATGATATTTTTTTAAAGATAGCAAAAATAGTATAGTTCAAACCGTTTGACTTGACCGATTCGTGTAACTAGAATTAACCAAAATTTAGTTTTGAGTTCAAATTTTCAAACAAAAAAATCTGAACTTCAAATCACACTTGAGCTTAAGTAATTCGACTCAAAACCTAAATTTTTATGTAAAATAATGTCATTTTGAATAAAATAACATCATTTAAGCAATAAATAAAATTCGAACTTGATTAGAAGATAATTTAATTTTTTTAGACATATTCTGAATATTCATTAGTAAATATAAAATTTTTATATTTTAAATATACATTAGTAAATAACATTTAGTAAATAGGTGACTGAAACCATTGTAGCAATTCTAGATGTTATATATATAAGACTTTATTACAACATTAATTTAATTTTGTTACCTTTTTTTATATATATAGCAACAATTATTATTACTGTCACTTTTTAACAACATATTAATTTTTAACAGCATATTTTTAAACTGTTGAGTAGAGGCTGTCTCAAATTTTCTAATGCGGACATCAATGTTGTGACATTTTAGAAAGGTGAATATATTCCCGACATGTTAACCTGTGTAACATGCGAATGCGATGTCCCAGGATACCCTTTTGTTCCTTCAAATTCAAATCTTACAAGTGGGGTGGTGGGTGAAATTTGGAAGAACAAAGGTTACCCCTTTTGTGTAAGTCAACATCGTGTATTTTTTACACTACTATATATTCTCTTTGAGAGAGTGGGCAAGGTCCAGAGGACAAAACCAGTAATTTAGAAAGTGAAAAGCCAACATTCAAAGAAATATAATACCTCAATTCAGAGGCAAATCCTTGAGATATACATAACCTCTTTACTTTCAATCTCTTCATTTGTGTTGTCAGCTAAAGTATCTTTAAGTGGATGAAATTAGAGCAACCAACTGATCAGATTGATAGAAAAGGACATGTTCTATAATGACCGATTGATTGATTCTCTTTCTTCACAGCTATAATCAAATCATTGTTCATTTTACGCCCCCACTTGACAAATGACAAAATACCAAAGCTAACTGTACGTCTAAAGTTGAGCCATCAGAGTCCCCACCTTTAACCGTTGCCAACTTGGTTTGTTAATTGGGGCTGTGCTGCTTTCTTTCAATCGAACTCTCGTGTTCCTTCTTTGAGTGGCACTGTCCAAGTCACCCCAGGTTATTTATACAAAACGGCTTAATAATTCACTTGACGGACCGGTAAACTTAACAGATTTGGGCCGGATAAACTTGCTGGGCCTGAAACGACAACAGAAATTGGTCGTTTCAGGAGTTCTTAATTCTCTCCCGTGTTTCAACTCTCAGCCGAAACCCAAGTGACCCGCTTCCGCTGGATCCAGTGTGTCTGATTCAATGGCTTGGTCACAGCCTCCGATGAGCTCCGACATCCAACAGGTTGATGCAGAAGTAGGAGATGGGGGGCTCATAACTCTTCTGATTCGACACCTTCCGGAGGCTATACCTCAGGAAACTGTAACCCGACTCTTTACGCACTATGGCGCTACCTCTGTCCGCCCTTGCTCTTCGGGAAGGTAATTTCTACGCGTACACGCACACACACTCATTTAATGACGAAGGAATGCTTCTTAAATTTGTATTTATCCTTCACAGTTTTCTTGTGCAGAATGAAGAATTGTGCATTTCTGGATTTTAAGAATGAAGCAGCAGCCTATCAAGCATTGCGTCAGTTAAATGGGTACTTTCCTGTCCATTCACGCAATTTTGTTTGTCCTTCTTATTTTCTTTTCTAATTTTGATGAAACGTTCATCTTAGTTGAAATGTAATGATCTTTAAGCTGTTCTATAACTATGGTTGATCAGGCTGAGGTTTCTTGGTAAGGTCTTATCAGTGGAGAGAGCAACTAATAGAAATCAGGAAAAGCAAAGTGAAGAGAAGGATCTTAAGTCTCCCTCATCCTTGGCAAAGGATGCTTCTGTGAATAGAGTTCTTAGCGAAGGTTTAAAATCGGGGTCTTTACCTGGTAGTGAGCCTATCGCTCCAAGACTCGGTGTTGATTATCCATTCCCCCCTCACTTGGAGTATGTTTCGTTTCCTGTCCATTTTATGTATTATTTCTTTATTTGCATTCTCTCTGTTCATAAATCTCAGAAATTTTTAACCTTTTGTATGTTAGGTATTCGTCATGTAAATAATTCTGCTAAATGGGTCGTCGAAATTGATAGATATGTTCATTTGTTTTATTACAGATATGCTTATCCTCCACCAGATGGAAATATTCTAACTAACATTGTAAATGCCCTTATTGCTGTTCCTCGCTTCTATACACAGGTTCTCTTCAATTTTATGCCACTTCAAAGCCAATTGGTTCATTTTCTTTTGTGGTTTAACTATTTTTTAAGTTATTTTGGACTTAGCCCCTCTATTGTAGGTGTTGCATCTGATGAACAAAATGAACATTCCAGCTCCATTTCGAATGGCCCTCCCAACTCCACCATTACCACCTTCAACTCCTGCACCACTGCCACCCTCACAACCTGCCTCTTCAGTAGCTGCACAGCCTACTGGTAGTGAGTCTGAAATGGATTCTTCAGATGAGGTGTGTTCATGCTACTAATCCTCCACCTGCACACTTGCACTTTCCTCTCCGTTATAGGGGGGGAAAAAATCTTATTGTGGAGTGAATGGAAATCCTCTGCTAGATGAAAAAGATATTGGGAGGAAAGCCTTCTATCACATTGAATGGTGAGAAATAAATCCCTTTGAGCCTTTGGAAGCTGAAACCTTTGAGAGGCAAAAATAAAATATAAGATTTCAGAATATCTGCAAAATGCCTTTCGAGCTTTGTTTTAGTTTGTGATTGAAATCAGTTCAGCCCCTCAGAAAGAGCATTTCTCCTATAATGCATCAAAAGTTCAATTCAAAATGTGCAGAATACAAAAAGAACAAGATGGGGCTACTTCAACCATTTTTTATTAGCTTGCCTCATTGCAAACTTATGTCATTGCACTCTAGATAAAACAACTTAAGTGTTATTTTTTGTTTGCTTCCAAGTTAAAGATGCTGCTGTCCTCCCAGTCATTTTAAATCTTTTCCACGTGCATTTTTTCTGGTGATGAAATTCTTTAGGAGGATCAAGGACAGGCATTGAAATCTGGAAAAAAACGTAAAAGGAGAGAAACAATTGTTGGCCCTGCTGTTGATAAAGACGTTGATCACGAGGCTGTAGGAGTGAAACCTGCCTTCTTGGTTCCCAAAGAAAAACCAGTAATTAAGAAAAAGAATCCTGTTTTACAGGTCATATTTCCTTATCATTGAATTTGTTGGTTTATCTTGTCACTTGAAGAATTACTCTTATTCTTTCATAGTTGTGTAGCAGATCAAAATTACACCAAAAGTCATCCAGAATGAACATAAAGATGAGATCGTGGAGAAAGAATCTGAGGAACCAGACATTTCAGGTTCATGTGATAAAACGTTTGCCACTTTGGAAGAGATAAAGAGTAAAAGACTGGGCCCAGAGGAAATTTTATCGCTTCCTAGATTTAAGGTACCCCAGATGGACATGTTGGGACTTCTCTGGTCACACTTATGTTTACTTTTGGGGATTCCTACTGTCTGGGAAATTAATAACATGGAAAAACTTTTTGAATTTCATTTATTTATTTTCTAACAGTGATTAATTTATTTACTGGTATGGTTGGCATTTGTTCTTAAATCACCTTCTGGTTCTGAATGTCAATCTAGTTGATAATTTGAGAGGAACAATGTGTTCTTTTATTACTATTCGTGTTCCATGTTCTCTTACAATTTGTTTTGCAATCACTTTATTGTCCTTTGTGCAACCTTGCATAATGTTTTGACTAGATTGGATACTTTGATTATTTGCAACTTTAAATTTGGAAATTATATTTGCACATTAGTGGAGGTGGAAATGGAATTAATATGATAGGAATAACTAAGTGCCTTCTAGGTTTCTTGTTTTCTCCGTTGGCATTGTACTTTAATTATGACTCAAATTGGTAAATTTGCTTCGTGTGTTTCTCTCTTGTATGACTGAATCAATATTATTTGTGTTGAGGATTAACTTTTTGTGTGTGATCAACAACCTTAAATCCAACCAACCTGTAAAAGAAAGCTCACTTTTTGGGATTGTGCAGAACTACACAGTTGGGGATCCTGCATCTGTGCTTTACATAAAGAACTTGAGCAAAGATGTTGTTGCTGAGGATTTCTTTTATATATTTGGTGAGCCAAAAATCAGTTTCTGCAGCTGGCATTGATTTTTCTTTTCAATTACGTACTTATCATGAATATATTATTCAGAATAGTTGTTGCGAATTAACTCTAAATGCTGTTTGTCAAACTTATGTACTGTTTGGTATAAGAAATTCATTTTACAATTTTTTAAAATAAAAAATGGGATGTAATGCTAAAATTTTTCTGGTGGTCCAAATCACAATATTTCCTTGCAAAAGTTTTCCTGAAACATCTTCTTTTCTTGTTTGTTTTGGAGTTGTTTTTGACTCTAATATGGTTAAAGAAGATTTCTGTTGTAATTTATCTTGGAAAACGAAGCAAACGAAGCATAATTTTAAGTTTTTACTTGTACTTTGTTTCTTTTCTGATAAGGTGGATGGTTCTTGTTTATGATGTTTTGTAGGGTCATTATTTGGAAGCATTGATGCTGCGAAAACTGGGCTCAGTGTGAAATTGATGCAGGTAAGGTCTTTTCATGCAAACTGTTAATCTTTAAACAAGACTTTGTGTACCGTTTCAGTTCATCTGTGAACAACCAATATTGTTTATATTGGGGATCATGTTGAATTTGATGCTTGCAGATTGTAGACTAACTTTCTGTTTATAGTATTGTTATCATAAGTGCAATCATGGTGCTTCATGGCAAGTAGGAGGGCTGAATTGATGTGAGATTAGAAGACAAGCCCTAGGAATGACATTATTTATGTGCAACTCCTAACTTTTTTTCCCCCCTTTAAATTTTAGGAAGGAAGAATGAGGGGCCAAGCTTTTGTGACATTTCCATCTATTGAACTTGCCCATCAAGCACTGGTACGCCTTTTATATGATCCTCAGTATGCTTGTCAATGTTAATAAAAGTTCATGATGTAATGATTCCATCTTCAACCATGTGGATCCTGTCTTGTCCAAAATATCAATTGTGTTCTTTATGCTTGTTAACTGTTGTGCCTTGATTTGGAGCCCCTAATCCTACAGAAGTGCTCCACCCTAGATTCAAGTGGGGAAATGATCTTCTGCATTTCCTTCCTGTTTTGTTTATATAGGAGTAACTTAAAAACTTTTATCGCTTACTAGGTCATTGCTCTGTGTTCAATTGTTTATCTTGCATTCAAATGGCGACAATGCCATTTCCTTCTTTCCCGACTCAGATTTATTTTTGCGTGCAGAATCTAGTGAACGGGTTTGTGTTTAAAGAAAAACCAATGATCATACAGTTTGGGCGGAATCCTCAGGCTGCGAAGGCAAATTAGATAGCTCTTCCTTGCTAGATGGATCTTTCTATGCTGAAGACATGGTTTGTTCTCTAGCTAATTACTTGCTTTGTGTTTTATTCTTAGACTAACTGAAATTTCATCAAGAAGGAACTAAGTCACTTGCTTAAATACTTTGAAAGGAGAAGAATTGCTATGAGGCGCTCCTGCACTGCTTGGGACCCTGGCAAACAAATATTGGAAAACAAAATCTAGAATTCTGGCGTTTACTTGCAAATTGACTTTAACAGAAGTTGGAGGTGCACGCTTCAGGTCAGGGGCAAGAACCATAAGCACTGAAAACTGATAATGAAAGACGTAGTGCTCTGAAATCAAATCCGATGTATAGGATGGATTGCCTCGCGAAATTTTGACCATATCCATGACGAAACATAAACTGACGTGCGTTCTCCATTAATCAAAGAGATATGCTGCAGAACTTGTACTCTCCAAGTTGCGAGCGTGACTTATAGACACACACTTTCTTGCAATTTAAAGATGATCAATCACTTCGGCTTATGGCAAAAGGGAACAAGACTAATAGGCGTGGGATCTGTAGCCGTTCAGATCGTATAAATTGTACATTTATGTCCGAGTGAAATTATTCAGGCTGTGTGACAAAGGATGAACTTCTGTATCATTACCTCTTCTACAATTACCAGTGCGAAGCAGTAACTTTTTAATTCTTTTTGTTACAGCACACTAGGGCTTAGTCTCACAAGTGGGATCAGAGTGCTTGTGAAAACATAGAAACCAGGAACATTGCAAACCTTTAGCCACTCAAATCCAAAGACTCAAAACACCTCCCAAAAGTCGCAGACACCTCCCAAAATTTGCAGTCTCACTCAAATCCAAAGCCTCAAAACACCTCCCAAAAGTCGCAGACACCTCCCAAAATTCGCAGTCTCCAAAACTAAACCGTCTACACAAAATAGGACCATCGAACCAAAGAAAACAAATTAGACTTTAACTAATATTACGAATGCTTACAAGATCACATATTGTTGTCTATTTTAGTGTCACAAAAGCAGCTCTCTTCCGAAGTTCTAGGAGACGGTTTTCCACTTTCAAACGGGGGAAAGTACCCAAGCACTTGGTCTCTTTCTTGCTCAGAAACACACCCACAAACGATGTCGTCCACCAAGCACATTCACTAGCTCTCACCACTGGCTTGTTGACATTCTCCTTGCCATTGTTTAACGCTTTGCTCAGATGCTATTCTCTGACTGATTGCCCCAACCGAGCTCTGTTGCTCTATAAACAACTCCAACAAGTCTGCTTGCACTCTTCCTCATTGCCACCTATTCCATTTGACAGCTTCACTTACACATTCCTCGTTAACTGTGGCACCAACTCTTGTTGCCCGGTTATAGGGAATCAGCTTCACTGTCTTACAATCAAAGTGGGTTTTCAATGTCACGTTTATGTACAAACTTCCCTTTTGAGCACGTATTTAGCTGGTGGGTATCTGGACGATGCTTTGCTTCTGTTCGATGGAATGCGCGAGAGGAATTTAGTTACGTGGAACGTGATAATTACTGGATTGGTCAAGTGGGATGAGCTTGAGTTGGCTCGTTCTCTCTTTGATGAAATGTCAGAAAAGAATGTCGTGTCATGGACTGGGATCATTGATGGCTATGTTAGGTTGAACAGGCACGATGAAGGTTTAGTTTTGTTTCGTAGAATGGCTTCTTATGAGGGTATACAACCTAGCGAAATAACTGTTCTTGCTATTTTACCTGCTATTTGGAATGTGGGGGATTTAAGGGCTTGCCGATTAATCCATGGTTATTGTGAGAAGAGAGGATTTACTGCATCTGATGTTCGCGTTGCTAATTCAATTCTAGATGCTTATGCAAAATGTGGTTGCATGCAAAGTGGATCAAAATTTTTTGAGGATATTTCGATGAAGAGGAAGAATTTGGTAACATGGACATCCATCATTTCAGGGTTTGCAATGCATGGAATGGGCAAAGAGGCAGTGGAAAGCTTTGGCGGGATGGAGAAAGAGGGTTTCAAGCCTAACCAAGTAACATTCCTAAGTGTTCTGAACGCTTGCAGTCATGGAGGATTGGTTGAGGAGGGGCTTCAATTTTTCCATAGAATGGTAGAGGATTATCAACTTTTGCCAAATAGTAAGCACTATGGTTGTCTAATAGACATGTTGGGGAGGACAGGGAGATTGGAAGAGGCAGAGAAAATTGCTTTGGAAGTTCCATGTGAGATTAGTAATGTTGTCATTTGGAGGACACTTTTGGGCGCATGCAGCTTTCATGGCAATATTGAGGTAGGGGAAAGGGTGACAAATAAGATAATGGAGATGGAGAGAGGATATGGAGGGGATTATGTGCTTATGCATAACATCTTTGCGGGTGTTGGGAGGTTCCAGGATGCTGAGAGGTTGAGAAAATTAAAAGATCACAGAAACGCCAATAAAGCTCCTGGCTATAGCTTGTTCTGAACAATGGATTCGGTGTAATTTTGTTATAAAAACTGCTAGTTGCTTAAGGTCAGAACCGAATTCAAATAGGAGCATTTATTTTTCAATGATTTTCACTTACATTTCGTCTTTTTCGTTCAATTCTTAAATACAAACCAATCCAAATAAAAATTACACTATGTATTCAAGTAAAAACAAACTAATTTTGCTTTCAATTTTCTTATGGACAAACCGAAAACATTAATTTGAATCATATGATCATGGACCATTATAATACCATATGTTAACATCAACTTTATTGATCGAAATTCAATCTTAAACTATACCTATTTTGTTATATGTAAGTAAATTATTGGATGTTCAACTACACCCGCCAACTTTTGAATAAATCCCTTAAAACTTTTGATTGACTTGTATAGAAGTGATTGAACGAGTGAAAAACGCAAATTTCCCTTGTATCTAAACTTTATCCCAACATCAGGTTTGAGTCTTCAATAATGAGATTGGTTTTCAAAGAATTTGAATATAATAATGTTGGCGTCTCTATTGGTTTTCAAAGAATTCAACATAATGTTGGCATCTCTATTGGTTTTCAAAGAATTTGAATATCATAATGTTGGTATCTCTATCAGTCACTTTTGACGGGACTATCAAATCATCAATTACTCATTTAGTATCACTAAAATAGCACTCCAAAGGGCATATATGGCCTCTGGGACCGTATGTAGATTAAAATGTTAATGTAAGAGCTTAACCATATGTAGATTAAAATATTAATACCACATAATCTTAGGGCGTACGTGAGTTGGAAAAGAGCTCTCCTAACTTAAGTGAGATCGTGAATTCGAACCGTTCTTATGTATGCAGTCGTTTAAAACTTGAAGCTAGAGCTTTGTCTTCCATAAAAGACTTACTCGGTTCGAGCAGAGATTAGTTAGAGAATGAATGATTTAAAAGTGTCTTCTCGTAATTAAAACCGAAAGATTCACCATCACAGTTACCAAGTAAAGATGGATCATCTACGACAATGAAGGCATTTTTAGGATGTTTAAGGTTCAATTATTGACTGATTTTTTTAGTATACAGGGTTTCATCTAGGAATTCAATTCGTGGGGGACACGGACACTGATTTTTTAATTCACGTCAGAGGCTACATGGAGTGTCATAGCAAAGAGGTTATCATTGGTTCAATGCTTCCGCCAAAAATGATTCACAGAGGCCCCAACGTTGTGATATTCAAATTCTGTAAACAGCAATCTAGTGATTTTTAAAGTTGAGACATTCAAGTGGGTATTAACGGTGTGCTTGATTTATTTGAATATGAATTATAATAATAATTTCTATTCTTTATTATATTAAGGATACAAAGTATTGTTTGAAAATAAGAAATAAATATATTGTCCATCCAATTATAATATATTACCAATTATTTTTTTTATTCCTTTCTTCTCACAGCAACTATCTTTTTTTATTCCTTTTCTCTCTCTCTCTAACCAAACACCCAAAGTTTAAGTAATCTCATACCCGTCATCTCTTCCAAGAAATCAGTGCAAATTAACCAAAGCCTGATGTTTTCAATGCACAGATGGGAATATTGTCATTATTAATTTGTTAAGTTTCTACTTAAACTAGGAATAAGAATTAAAAATGATCTTATAACTCAATAACTTCAAATTTTGAGCCAAATTTTGAGTTTTCTTGTGTATTAATTATTCTCCTTCCTCTTTAATGAAGATTAGTATGAAAAACTTAACATAATATTAAAATGTAATATATTTTTCAAAGTTCGGTCTTATAAGTACTTACATATCTCAAATTTTATAAATTTCACACATTAAATTTCAATTTTTAAGCGTAAAAGGGGTGTATTAAATATGTTAATTTTTTTATATAAATTAAAATTAAGAATAATTTATATATAAGAATATCATAACTTAATATTTTAAAATTTTAGATGAATGCACGAGTATCTTGCATATAAATCATTTCTCTTCCTGCAAAAAACTTAACAGTGAAATCTAGTATCAATAATCTATTTTTGTCGCTAGTCATCAACAACAAGAGAAAATCTTGCCAATACACAAAATTACGAGAAATTCAGTAATACGTAACTTTATTTTAAATTGATAGAGAGCCTGTTTTTAATAGACTCATTTAAAAAATACATATATATAACATAATAAAATGAAAATAATAAACATAAAAGATAAGAACATACTAAAATAAATAAATAAATATGTACAAATAAAAAATATAAACATAAGTAATAAAATAAATAATGCAATAAATATAGAACAAGAAAATGACTAAAAATAAACGATACAATAAATAAATAAATACACAAATAAGAAAGAAAACAAGTAAATAAATAAATCAAACAAGAACATATTTAAGATAAGTAAAGAAATATTTAAGTTAAATAACTAAGAGAGAAGTACTATATATTAAATATTTAGGTAAAATATAAGACATAAGACTCTAAAAAAAATGTCTACAATACTTATAAGAACAAGAATGATCTCTCTGTGTAGCATTATTTTTCTGTTTCTTAGTACACTAAAATTTTCTATTTAGAGTTATGTCTTTAGTAAGCTCCAAAACAGTCATATCATTCTTAATCAGTTGCTTCCAATTTTTCTTAATTCTTTTCTAGATATAATCTTCTCATATTTTCTTACTAAAATGTTAATGTGTCTCTTAACTGTAAAATGCATATATAATATGTGGCTTATTAATAGTTATAGTTCTAATAATATTAAGTGTTAAACTCTGATTGATCAAGTTTTTTTTAACTCACCGTTTTATAAAAAATGGTAATATATCCCTATTTTATATAAACTGATCCTCTCTCGCCCTTACGTTTCTCTTTACGTTTTTATCGTCAGAAAGCAGGATTATTGAGAATAAGAGAAGAGAAATCAAGTTTCTCTGTATTCAATTACTTTGTGAGGTTTGTCTCCATTAAGATTAAACTAATCTCATGAATCAAGATATGTAGTTCCTATTTTATATTTTGGTAAAGAACATAAGATTTCAAGATCTACGATTGTAATTATGTCTATGCAGTAAAATATGCTTACATGTAATATCAGAGTTTAGTTCTAAATTTTATGATTTTTCCGTTAAAAATATGTTTAATTCATATTAATTCTGTCTAATTGCTTGTTGAATCTATTGGGTTATTGAAAATTTCTTCATATCTTATGTTTTGTTCAGCTGTATGGATAAATTTTTATGGCATTAGTTGTCTTGTTCTTTTCGACTTAAAAAAAAGAGAGATATACTATGTTTATGCGTGATTGTTGTGCACATATATATATATATAATAGTTTATTTAATTGGTCTTCCGTGTTTTTGCCGCTTACAAGCATTGAGATGGTTTTACGAAAGAAGATGAGTTTATAAAATATAATTTTTTCGACTTCTATGTATGCATTGAATAATAAATGGGTCAAAATCATGTAGTGATGCCCGACCCGATCATGGGTTAGATGGTCTATGGCCCGACGCACTTTATATATATATATATTTAAAAAAAGTTAAAAATGACAGATACTTTTCTACTAGATTAGGTCATGGGTTGGGTTGCACATCATTTTGTTAGTGGCTGGTCAACCCGAATCAAAATTAGGCTGAACCAAAATTAATATCGCTAAAATCATGTAGCCTTTGTGGATTGGTATTATTCACAAAGTTGTCTCTTACCAAGGCTACATGAAAGCACTAATATTTTTATTTTATTTTACCGATTTTCGTGCATACACATATTAAGTTTATTTGTTTATAGATTTGTATTAGATGTACTACACGAAGTATGGATGAAGCTTATTGTTATATGAAAGTTGCCAAACCCATATGTATGAGAGCTATTATTATTATCATTATTAGTATTGTTATTTTAAGATGATGTAAGTGGGCATGTGCATTGTTGATTAAAGTATGATCTATTTATGCATATGCATAATTTTAATATTCATATTCATGATAGTTTGTTAGTCACCAAAGTGACTAAGCTTTGATATTTAATGGATATTAATTTATAAAATATTTAAATTCAATTACTCATGATTTGTGGATGCTTATTAAGAAAAATGAGTATTTGAAGTTCACTAATTATAATATTTCAAGATTATCCGAAGGTTAATTAATTAATTTTATAATTTGTGGGCATGAAGTGTTAGGGGCCGGTTGGTTTACATAAGAGAATAGTAATAGGAATAAGAATGAATATGGTGAAGAATGAGAATAGATATAATTATTATAATTATGATGGTTAGTTAAGAGGAAGGAATGATTAACATTATCATTGATAGTGGTTGGTTTGCTAAAAATATTGAGAAATAAATTTTTTTATATTTAAATTAATTAACAAATTATATTTAAATTAATTACATTGTAATTAACTAATTAATTATATTGTAATTAACTAATTAATTATATTTTAATTAATTAATTAACTATATTTAAATTAATTAATTATACTTTAAATAATTGCATTTTAATTAATTATATTGTAATTAATTACAATTTAATTAATTATATTTGATTACAAATTAAAAAATATTAGTGTTTGCGGGAATCAAAACCATTCCTCCCATATATGAGGGGTATGAACTATTACCTAAGACTGAGGTATGAAAAAACTATTCAATCAATTGTAATAAATAACCAACCATTACTATTCATTCCTTTCCTATTGATTTATTCTCATACCCTTTAACCAAGCACTCCCTTAATTTATATGCTTAGAATGAATGTGTTTAGTATATCCAAAGTTAGCTAGCATGTTTGTTGGGATTATATTTAATTAACAATTAAGTAATATTAAATTAGCATTATTATTGTTTTTATGGTATATCTTAGAATCGCCCAAAGGAGATCTAAGATATACACTAAATGTTTTACGTGGAATAATTGTTTTGAATCTGATTTAAGTGTTAAGTTTTATAACTCAAAGAATTAATGTGTGAGCATTCTATTATGTTTTCTAGTTTCTATTCATATTAACTTTAATTCAGTTGCTTTATGTGTTCCATCCTTTAATGGATTAAATTACTCTGATTGGTGTAAACAAGTCCAATTTCACTTTAGTGTATTGGATCTTGATTTGGCATTCCAATTTGAGAAACCATTTGCTGTTATTAATGCAAGTACTGCTGATGAGAAATCTTTCTATAAAGTTTAGGAAAGATTGAACAAATTGAGCTTAATGTTTATGTGAATGACTGTTGCTAACAACATTAAGATAACCCTTCTAAACACTGAAGTTACTAAAGAATTTATGAAATTTATGGATGAGCATTCCCAAACTATTGATAAGTTACTTGCGAGGACATTAATGGTTAAGTTGACCAATATAAAGTTTGATAGTTCACGAAGCATGTATGAACATGCCATTGAAATGCAAATATAACAACAAAACTAAACACATTAGGTACGATAGTTCTTGATTTTTTCTCAGTACATTTTATTCTTAATTCTTTGCCTCCTAAGCAGTATGGGTCATTTCAAATAAATTATAACACTATAAAGGATAAGTGGAATGTGAATGAATTGACCAATATGTTTGTTCAAGAGGAGACAAGGCCTAAGAATCAAGAGACCCATACTATTAATTTGGTAGGTCATCAAGGAGCTAGAAAGAAGCCCAAAGGAATTATAGCAAAGGCAAGGGCAAGCAAGGACCACTTAAAGTTAATGAATCCTCTAGTCAAGTTCATAAGAAGGAACATAAAGGTGATATATCTCATTTTTTAAGAAACTTGGGCTTTATCAGAAAGATTGCCTAAAATGTAAAGGTTGGTTTGAAAAGAAAGGTAGGCTTAGTACTTTAGTATGTTTCAAATCTAATTTGGTTAAACTTCCTTATAATACTTGGTGGATTGATTTTGGTTGTACCACTCATGTTTCAAATACCTTAAAAAGATCCCTTACAACCCAAACCACAAACCCAAATGAAAAGTTTGTTTTGATGGGAAACCATGTCAAAGCTCCGGTTGAAGCCATAGGAACTTATCGTTTAATTTTAGATAGTGGAGTCATTTAGATTTATTTTAGACACTTTATATACCTTATGCTTCCTGTAATTTAGTTTCCTTATCTAAACTTGATTCTGTTGCTTATAATTTCAAAATTGGGAATGGATGTTTCAGTTTATTTAAAAACAATTGTCTTATTGGTTCTAATATTCTTTATGATAGAGTATACAAGTTAAATCTCGATAACCTTTTTGCTGAAACCCTACTAGCCTTGCATAATGTCGGTACTAAACGTGGTTTAAGTAATGAAAGTTTAGTTTTTTTGTGGCATAAAAGTTTAGGTCATATTTCTAAAGAAAGACTACTGTAACACCCCACTCCCGCAAGACCTGAACTCGACATCGATGGTGATATCCGAGTTCGTGCCTCGCCAAGTCGATGTGCAGGATAAGCGCCCACATTAAGGAGTTTCCAGATCTTGGAAGCAATTGCTAATCTGGAGCGTACTGTGAGTAGACCTAGATGGTCTCATTCCATTGTTTGTTTTATTTGATTTTTGTATTAATTGACTGTTGAATATTGATATGAATGCGTCTTGACTATTGATTCCGGACAGAAGGTCCGATGATTGTGATGATTGATGGGATATTGAAGTGTTGCTTGTATGTGAATGAGATGAACTAAGTGTACTTAATGTGATTGTTCAATGTGTTCTGAATGTACATTTGTATGTAAGTGAAAGTGTGATTCTCAACTTAATGTTGAATGCCGGACTAAAGTCCGGAGAAATGGAAATGAATGAGCTTATGCAAATGTAATTGATGCATTCCTTTTCATGAATGCATGAAACATATTGGAGTTGTGACCAGAGTAGCCACCGATCAGAGCTTAAAGCTCAACGTGTGAAAAAGAGCCTCGAACTTAAAAGTGATTTAGAACCTCAGGCTCAATATTTAATGAGCCCTATATGGGACAGTTATTAATAAGCCCGATATCCAATGGATACGAGACAGTTAGGCACTTGGTCACAACAAATTAATACATGGAAAGTGAGTCTCATGTGCACTGCATATACATAATATAAATGATTTAAGTGTATTGAATGCGAAGTGTGAAGTTGAATGTGAATGTGAATGATGGGAATTATGTATTACGTGTGAATGCGAATGATGGGAATTATGTATCACAACAAATTAAGTGTATTGAATGCGAAATGTGAGTGTGAATGATGGAATCCAATGCATTAGTGTGAAGTTGAATGTGAATGTGAATGTGAATGGGAATGATGGGAATTGATGATGGTCACTCATTGAGTTCGCAAAACTCACCAAAAATTTGCAATTATTTTTCAAGTTTTAAAGAGTACCCCGTTAGACAACGGGAGTATACTTACTGCATACAAGTGAAAGATAGAGTTCGGGATCAGTTTGCGTCTGCATTCTGTATTTTATTATTTTTTACAAATTTGTAGTATGCGATTTTTTGTGTCAATAATGGATTCTGAAAGGTTTGTACCATATGTATACAAATAGAGTTATGTTGTAATGTAAAGTCATTATGACTATAATGTTTTGTATTTGTAATGGGCCCTAAGTGATTAGTGACTTTCTGTTGAGTTGTGTATTAATTGTTATGTGTGACTGAAAATGTTTATGAACGAAATTGAGCCCAAATTTGGTTATGAATCTCCGTACATAATGTTTGTGGTTTCAAAAAAAAAGATAATGATAAAAAAGTTTTCGACTAATTGAGCATAGCAGCATGCCACCCTCGCGGGGCATAGATTCGGATATCACCATCGATGTCGGGTTCGGGTCTTGCGGGAGTGGGGTGTTACATATCAAAATCATATAGATGAAAAATATATTAACATTTTGAGTTGATTAATGTCTTATAAACTTTAATTACAACATTTAATATGCGCATGTCAATACTATGATAACAAGATACAAGAGGTTGCATGAAATAGAGCTACAAGGTATGGTACCTTAATGGAGTTATTCCACTCAATTTAGGCTACTAAAAGCATAAACATGGACATCAATTAAAGGCTTCGAATGATAATAATTATCATTAGAGAAACGATTGCATGAATTTGCTTGCCTATATGTAATATGATCGAGATCATATATATTTCTTATTCTTGTTTATGAATATTTGATACTAAATTTAGATTCAACATTATTATAATGTTTAGTGCATGATAAGAAATAGATTGTTGAGTAAAAGTAATTGATCCAATTTTATACAAATAGTTTATATGCATTGTTTCAAAAGAGACTTAACTTAAGTGGTAAGAATACAAAGATAGATAACCAAGAATATCCTTTTATGTCATATTGGTTAAATCAACATGATGAGAATCATAAAGTTACATACAAGAATAAATGGATCCTTTTGATTATGAATCATATGAAACCTATGGAACTTATTAAGTTCAAGAATAACCAAATCTACCTTTAGTGAAATGATGAAGATGGTTTTGAATTGTTAAATTTATACATGTGATGTATTGGATGGAATAATAATTCATAAAAGGCTAATACTTATATTTCATTAGATTACTAACGACTTTATGTGATATAACCATATGTATTAAATGAAATAATGATTTGAAATATTAAAAAGTTCAAATTGTTTAAATATAAGTAAAAATTAAGCATTGAGAATACTGAAGCACTTCGATAAGATCGTTTTGGTGAGTTTAATACTACAACAAAAATGACATACAGTAATACTAGACAGTAATATTTTTGACAATATGTTATAAAATACCTATCTATGGTAACATTATATCTTTAAATTTTATGATTCTTAATTTGATAAGTAACATTTTATAATTTTATAACATATAATTTATCATTGATAACAATTTTTTTAAGTGTTACTAAATATTATAAAAGGTTACTATTTTAAGATGTTACGAAAGTGATGTAAAATAATGATACTTTATATGAGTTACTTTAATAATAAATTTATAACACTTTATATGAGTTATCTTAATATCATAAAATAATAACAAT
>JANVCL010000002.1:9520575-9531145 GCA_026546855.1 Erythroxylum incrassatum
TTTAAGTTCTGGTACTGTTTGTGGAGAGCTAGTCAATCAGTCTTAGTGTAAAGTTTTGATTTCTTTTGAGTCTGAGTTTGTCTGTGAGTCCTTCTTAAAAATGTAGATTTTTCTTCTAGCTTTCCAACGCAACAAACCGTGCCTGATTTGGAGCTCGGAGTCAAAAGTTATGAAGGTTTGAAGTCAGGTAGGTCGGACAGCAGGTCGGGTCGCCCAGGCGCTCGTGTGCGCGGGCACCGAGAAAATAGAATCTGTTATTGTGGCTCAACTTCCATTTACCTAGTTTGTTAGGATTAAATGTTAGAGTTTCACTTTTTACTATAGGTGAAATAAGCTGTATATAAACAGTCATCCCTTTACTTTTATTTTCAATTCAATTGAATGAAATTACCTTTTCCCTTTTCTGCAAATCATCCTAGTCTTAACAAAAAGATTAGTTATAACATGCAATATAGCATGATCCACTTAAATTTCTCCAGCAATGACACCTTGTAGCTACTGTTTTATTGGTGAAACATGGGCTTCCTCATTGTATTCTTCAAGTACAGCTTCATACTTGCTCGATTCTTGGATGATCTCATATCCAACATCAAGCCAACTTGTTTGCATGTTGATTGATCCAGTTACTTGATAATCAAGCATACAAAAGCATCAAAAACATGGCTTACAAGGTCACATACACACGTTGGCAGTATTTCCAAATATAATTCAATTTCAATCTCTTACTGAAGTTACTGCGCTCTAAAACTTGAGAGTCATTATTCCTCCTGATATAATGTCCTCTAGTAACACTTTGCATGAATCTGCTCTGACTCATCTGATCTTGAAAGTTTCTCTTTCCGTTACGATTCCCTGCTTCCTCATGAATTTCCACAACCCGCAGCCTCAGCTCCCTGATCGGACAAATTACAAAGTTCGTGTTAGAAGATGTGCTAGTACCTGAATAATCCAAATCAGCATGTATGCATATTAATTTATTTTCTTACGTTTGGCTTACTTTTCCAATCCTATACATCATGTTGTAAGTTGAAACCAGTTCACTTGATTTTCTTGGTCCGTCATTGGCCGTATTAGTTTCATTCGTACTGTCTATATATATCTTAAACCAAAATTAACTTAATAGAAAGAGAGAATATATTTGTGTTGGATCTCACCGAAATGTTAATAACTTGATATCTAATATGCATTATGCTAATCATTTGCCAAGAGAAACCGAACCAATACCAATCATTAGACACAGTTGTTCAGGAAAAGCAAAACAACCAAAACTTCTTATATATAAAAATAACAAAGTGTTGCTAATTTAGATGCAATTAAGTACAAATGATTGGCAATCATGAATTAACCATTGAACTATAAAAAGACAAACATAGAGATAAAAAGCAGAGGACTTCAATTCTTTTCTCTTCTTTCTCCACCAACTTCTTTTGGTTTGTTTTCCTCCCAACACAAAAATTCAAGAAGATATACATCAAGAATATCTATATTTTGTGTGTCCCTAAAGTTCCAAGAACACATTTCCAAAGGGTATTTTGTTCTGCTTTTTTCTGGTATTTCCTTTGTTTGGTATTATTCTTTTGTCGCGTCTCTTTATAGTTCCTGTTTCTGCAGTTAGCTGGCAAGTAACAGCAATAAACGAACTCTGCATGATCCAATCTTTTAATGATAATGTAGCAGGAAGATTCATAAGCTTTCCGCTACCGATTCCTTTTGTTCTAAAGATTTTCTTCAAGTGTGTCAGGAACAACATTTAAAAGATTTCATTTTCTAATTATCTTGGCTCTTTTAGCCTTTTCTATTTCCTATTTTTCGTTTTTTATGGTTATCCAGTCCTTGGCATACGGATAAATAATTAGAGTAAATCTAGTTATGGGTTACATATCATCCAGAACAGTGACCCTGATTTGTAATTTTCTTGGGGGATACAAGATTATGTTTTTGTTAGTTTTCCTTGACTTTTTAGTTCTTGTGTTCATTGCTGTTCCAGAGAAAGAAAAAATAAAGATGGGGGATGCAAATATAGAACAATATTGGTGCCACGTATGCTGTAGAGTGGTGACCCCAGTAACAGATGCTGAGATCAAGTGCCCCTTGTGTGAAAGTGGGTTCGTGGAAGAAATAGGCGACACAAGAGAGTTTAACAACAATGCCATTGATCAACTAGGATCAGAACGTACATTGTCACGTTGGGCTCCCATCTTACTTGGGTTGATGGGTGGTTTGACCCCTTCTGGAGCTCGTGTCATGGCTCAAGAACGTATTACTAACAACAGTTCACCACAGGAAGATGATGAACTAGAGAGGAATTTTGAGTCAATGTTTGGGCAAAGGAGAAGAAGGAACTCAGCTTCCATTCTACGTGTGTTACAAGATCTTCAGACCGGATCACAACGTAATGTGAACAATATTGTGGAGAGTAGTAATAATAATAATCGCAGCAGCAGTAACAGTAACAATGGTAGTAGTGTGATTTTAGTCAATCCTTTATATGAAGATGCCTTAGTTCTGCCAAGTCCTTATGACATAAACCGATCTGGAAATCCAACTCAAAGTCTTGCTAGTTCTTTTGCTGACTATCTATTTGGTCCTGGTCTAGAGTTGTTGCTGAGGCATCTGTCAGAGAATGATCCTAACCGATACGGGACGCCTCCTGCCCAGAAAGAAGCAGTTATAGCAATGCCAAATGTTACCATTGAAGAGAATTTGCAGTGTCCAGTATGCCTGGAGGAATTTGTGGTTGGAGATGAAGCAAAGGAGATGCCATGCAAACACAAATTCCATGGTGAATGTATTCTTCCTTGGCTAGAACTACACAGCTCCTGCCCAGTTTGCAGGTTCCAAATGCCCAGTGATGACTCGAAGACCGAAACCAATTCGTTAAGAAGTGGGCAAGAGAGGATGGGGAGTACTGATGCTAGAACTGATGATGGAGTGGGAGATGGACAGGAGACAAGAGAGAACAGAAGAGGGCATATGATCCCCATTTCATGGCCATTTGATGGTTTATTTTCTCTGCCAGGATCTCAGAGTAGTGGGAGCTCTAATTCAGCTTCCTCTGCTGAAACAAGGCCGGGAAGTTCTGCTCACACAGACGAAACTTGAAGAAATTTGCATATATAAAACTGATGATTTTGTTTGATTTATGCATTTTAAATTTGAACTTTCATTCAAACAAATTGGTGTCTTGTCCCTGTTAATCTGTAAAATGCGTGCTTACAATTTGATTGATGTACTCATCTGAGAAATCTTTTTGTATTCGAGATATAATGGCTCCTAAATGAAAATTGTTTTTCATTAAATATAGAAAAGAGTTGAAAATTTGACAGAACTCACAAACATCTTCCCCCATAATATCAGTTTCTTACTGAAAATTGCCCTTCCAGAACAGTAAGATTAAGGCAGAAACCATTGTCGTCTCCTTTAACTCTTTGATCGCGACTCTTTCTAGGAAAAGTAGAACCTTCGTCTATTATATCAACTAAAGGATAATCTAAATTGCCTGCGAGTCGTCACTGCGCGTTCAAAATCTTGATCACAGAAGCGGTGTCCATCTTGTGCAGTACCACAATTGAGTCTCCTGGTCTGCAAAGTCCCTTCTGTTTTGCATACTGTAAGGTGTTCTCTATGATTTCGTCTGTCGACTCGGCATGTGAAGCTTTTAGAGTAACTGAAGCTAAAACAGGAACCAGACCTCTATAAATAAGGCTATGCCTAGCAGGATATTCAGCGCTGCATGACCATTCAAACAAATCAGTTTTTATCTCTGGAACAACCACAGACAAAATTGGCACACTTGGTCGGTACTTGGAAATCAGCTTTGCTGTGGTTCCACCTCTGGTTAGGACTAGGATAAAGGCTGCTCCAATGCTGTTTGCTGTCTTCACTGCTGAAGAAGCCAGACTCTCTAGAGGGCTCATAGGGACAGGAGCATTTTCTATAGTTCTCTTGTAAAGCTCTTTGTAATCAATGAAGTTCTCAGCCTCGACACAAATTTTTGCCATGGTTTGAACAGCAAGTTCAGGATGCGCTCCAGCTGCAGTTTCTCCACTAAGCATCACACAGTCAGTGCCATCAAGGACTGCATTTGCAACATCAGTAGCTTCTGCTCGAGTAGGTCTTCGAGACTTGATCATGGACTCCAACATTTGAGTTGCTGTAACTACAGGCTTTCCTAGCATGTTGGATTTTTGTATCATCATCTTTTGGGCTAGGAATATCTTTTCAATTGGGATCTCCATTCCCAGATCACCTCGTGCCACCATAAATGCATCTGAATTTGCAAGAATTTCATCAAAATTCAGGACACCTTCTTGATTTTCAACCTGCCAAATCAGACACAGAAAAAGGTTAATTGAATGATGTTATCTCTGGGAATTTAACTTGGTTAAAAAAATCACCAATCTACTTTTCATTGATTTACCAACTTATCAGATAGAGTTAATTGGCTATTTTTTATGATTTCGAAGGCAATATATTGAAGTCAATCTATTTAGGACTACCAGAAGAGGCATGACCCGTTAGATAGCTCTTTAATCCAACTAAGCTCCAAGTTCCAGAACCAGAAGTTTACCTTTGACATGAGAATGATCTTCTTTGCATGCTCTCCAAGCAAATTTCTGACTTCCACCAGATCCGAACCTTTGCGAACAAAAGACAATGCAATAATGTCAATATGGTTTGGGATTCCCCATTGCATAATATCCTCTTTATCCTTGTCTGTCAAGGTAGGGAGATCCACAATAACTCCTGGAAGATTGACATTCTTCTTCTCACCCAAAACAGCAGAGTTTTCACAGCAGCAGCGGACTAAGCCCAATTCCTTGTCACAAGCCAAAACCCTCAATGAAATTGTGCCATCAGAACATAAGATGACACTTCCTGGTTTTACGTCATGAGCCAGCTTCTTGTAACTCATGCATATCATGTTTTCATCACCCTTTAAGCTATAGTCAGTAGAGATGACAATCTCCTGCCCCTGCTTGAGTTCTATGGGCTTTCCATCCTTCAAGAATCCAGTACGAATTTCTGGTCCCTGTAATATTTTTAATTGCAGAGATTATTACCAGTCAGGACCCTCTACAATGACCAGAATTGTTAAAGACATGAACAATATTCAAACATGATCTTTAGATCACCTTCGGGGGAACCAATTCCTACTCTAGACAAGAATAATGCCAGTTCATCTCCATATTGGATTAGAAATAACGGGCAGACATATCCTGCACTACAAACTATTTTATTCTTCAAAAACTCAAAAGTGAACTCTTGAGGACATAAACAGGCAAGAACTTAATCCTAAAGCACCTAAAGTAACTTATATTCCCTCTTGACGTATCTCTTTCCATGTGCACTGATTGCTTTACAGTACTAAGACTGAAGTTTATACCGAGAATGATGCTTTGAGAAAGAGGTTCCTACAGAGAGCATCTTATTCACAAAGATTTAAAGAATGCACCAAAATTGATGGACAAAAAAATGGTTCTTGTCTTGTGCCAGTTATCTTACTCGACAAATAACCTATTTCGTTGACCAAACAAATTACTGTTCTTTTCCCCTAGGACCATCATAACTAGAGCTAAAGAACACCTTTTGAATATGGATTCAATCCAAGCAATTCTGACTTCAATTCAGGAGACCTTCGTACCTTACTAACATAAATTGTCGATTCAGAACTACTTGCAGTATCCTATCATTTGCAAGGTAACTTACTTGATTAAAGAAACAAACGCCATTCAACCAAATTGAATTCTAACATAAACAACATAGTAAAACACATGAAAACAAGACGCTTGGAAAAAAACACATCAAGCCTGAAATATAAAGGGAAAAAAAATCAAAAATTTCAAAGCTCTAGTTACAGGAAATTTATATCAAGGGCATAATCAAAATTCTGTAACAAAAAAGTGAAAACAATCCTATCACAATGTAACCAAAAGAGAGAGAGAGAGAGAGAGAGAGAGATAAAATTTACTTTGGTATCCAGCATAACAGCACAGAGAATGCCGGTGTTGTTCATGGCAATCCTGAGATTGTCAAGTGTAGCTTGATGATAATCATGAGTTCCATGCGAGAAGTTGAAGCGAGCAACGTTCATGCCAGCCCTCAAAAGCTTCTCTATCATGTCAACAGACCTCGACTGAGGCCCCAAAGTGCACACTATCTTTGTTTTAGGCCGTCCCTGATCGACCGCCATAGACGAACCTTGTCCTCCCAATACTATCTGCATCTTCGTGTATATTTTTTCTTTTCTTACGTTCTGACGAAGCAAGAAAGACAATACAACACTGAATAGGCAATGCTATATATATTTATATTGCTACCTTGCAGAACCTACAAAACAAAGTTTACAAGATCCTGGGTTGCTAAGGTTTTACATATATATAGGGTTTAACGTGTTGAGTCCTACAACGATACAAGTTCGACCCAATCTATTTTCTTGGGGACTACTGTACCTAATAGAATTATACATATAATAACAACTGTCATCCTTCTTTAGTCGACTGACAATAACCTTGAATTTGAGCGGCAGTAGACTGTATTCAAAACATTGAAGGACATAAATTTGTCATCCTTCTTTTATTATTTTACATAAATTAATCCCTCGTTTTTCTTCACCTGTTTTGGCTAGTAAGCCGCCTATATTTTCATTACAGTTGACTTGTTGGTCTTATATGAGCTCCGTTTGATTTTATTTTGTATTTTAATATTTAGTTTTCGTTTCTTATTTTTAATTCATATTTTTTAAAAACAAAAATACAAACATATATAATTATCAATATCTAACAATTAAATATTATATAAAAATTAAAGATAAATTATTTTTAAGAATAAATTAATCTCTTATATATGCTATATTTTATTAAGATAAATAATTTAGTAATAAAAATTTTATTCGTAAATTAATATATTTTAATTATTAAAGCAAATGTTAGTTAAATTTTATATATTTTGAAGATAGTTTTAATTTAAATTATTTTTAAAAACTAATTATTAAAATTTGAGTTAATAATTAATTTTATTAAGGCTTCTTTTAATAAACATAATGATAAATACTTTTAATCTTAAATAGTGGCGATCGGCATCGTGTTCCCCTCCCAGGATCATCCGATAAACATTCCCCCATCGGTTCCTCTCTTCTTCTCAAAGCTTTGTTGGGTCTAGAAACTAAAATTGACACCATATTTTAATATAAGGAATGGTATCAAATTTATATAATTTAATTAAAAAATGATTCGTCCATAATTTGAATTCTTTAAACTATATAATTTTATAAAATAATTATATTTAAAGTACTTGAAACCAAGTGGAAAACACTAAAATTCTAATTCTAGATGCCAAACATATCCTAAATTCTGCAAGGACCATTCATTTACATATGATTTCAAAAAATATAAATGTTTTCATTCATGAGACTTTAAACTGATTAAACCATATTTTCAGGTAAACTTAATTTGTAGACCAATGGCGACCAATGGCTTGATGAATACACGGGTTTGAAAGAAGATGGCTAAATGCGTGAAAAACAAGCACGTCGTGCAAAAGATTCCACTCTTGATCCAAAATTTGTTACTTAGATCGGGTCCTTTTACAAAGTTAATTGTTTTCAATAAAAAAATTAATTTTATAATCCATATTGTTCAATAAATTATTAAAATTAATTTACACTTCATTTTTAATATTTGAATTTTTATTTTATATTAATATAGAAATATTTTCATTTTATTAATAAATATTAATAACTCTAACGTATTATTTATAATTAAATTGACTTTTTATTTTTTTTGAGATACATGAATTAAAATAAAAATTTTACGCAATAACTTTAAATTACAATTAAAGAGGAATTTCATCTCACTCTTCTGTTAGGCGGCTTCTTTGTAAAGAATCTGACAAGTTAAACAGCCTTTTAAGAGAAAGAAGCTTGGCCGAAGAAAACAAGATCCGACTCTGTGATCCTATATTTTTAACAAATTCCAAAAGATATGAATGATATTAAGGAAAACTAACCGTGATTCAATTATGGGAGTATTTTTCAATCTTTTTTTTAATACCTTAAAAATATGAATCACAAGTAAAAGGGTTTAAATATTCAATCTTTAATAGTATCTACAAAACAAAACAAAACAAAAAAAGAGCTCAACACTTAGAGAGAAAAAAGGAAGGAGCATTAACTCACTTTGCTCCTATTTATAGAAAAAGATAAAAGAGTTTATTTCTTATTAAAATTAAACTTCCCAGTTGTAATTAAAGTCTAGCTCTGATTAAATTTTTTAATAAAATCAAATATTTCATATTTAATCTCTAAAATTTCTTAAACTTGATTTTATTTTTTAATTGTTTTTTATGCGTGACTCATTAAGTTTCTAACATGTCGTTGTAAATTACATTATAATTCATAATTAAAATTAGATAAATTAAAACTCCTCTTATTCTATCTTCAATTCTATAATTAAATAATTTGTAATTATAAATTAGGATTGATATTTAACAAATATGTCATCATCACCCAATATTAAAAATGTCAAAGTGATTTAACTCAATATGTTCATACATGATTATGATGTATAATTTAATAATTTTTGTCATCCAATATTAGACACATAAGATTGATTTAGAATCTAGTCTTTTAAATTCAATCATATTCATCATTGCTAATTAGTAATTTATTTATAATTAATATTTGAAAATTCCTTTTCAATTCTCGATTTACTCTTGCTAGAGAATTCTTTAAATCATTACTAATAAAAAAACAATGTAATATTCTCTTTAATTATTTTAGAGTAATGAATTATTAATTAACTTACTCATCTATCTCTATATGATTCATACTATATCTAAGTAATATGACTGTGCTACTTTAAATAGAATAGGTCATAAGTAGCATCAAAATGTAATAATTCATACATAAGATACTTAGGTAATCCAAAATTTAAGGATCAACTATACAACCATCATAATGAAAAAATCTACAAACAAATAAGTAATATTTCATTTGAGATCCTTATAATCAAGTCAGTTTGGTACCTTATTCTTTAATAAGTATTCACACTTTCATTTAAGTATCTTCGTACTTTAATTTATGAGATCAATTACTTTCTTCACAAGGAATAAATATAATTTGTGATAGTTTTACCATTTCATTAATATCTCATCTTAATGAAACTAAAAATATGAATAATTTAGAAATAATACATAAATGCAAATTGAATTTCATAATTATGATCTCATCATAATTTTAATTGTGCAATAATTATTTTAGAAATTTTATAATATACACCAACAGATATGATATAGAAAAACTCACGAAATTTGGAGGTATTAGTTTATGAAAAACTTAAGAATTCTATAGGTGTTAGTTTGTGGCCTATAACCAATCGGTTGATTTTAGTCTAATGACATAACTATTTAAAGATATTTTTATCTTATATATATATAAGAAGAGGAGTTTATTTATTGATACATGGTAGTACAAGGGAGAAAGGCATTCGATGTGTAGTGATTGATCGATGCCCTCCGCTGCTTCTAGTTCTTACATAGGCACTATTGTAGATTTTTACATTACAAAAGACACGTCTTACTATTGACAAAAGTATATTTATGTGCTGGCATTTCTTGTCACTTTCGTCCTGTTGAGTTGTTTTTTGTGTCGTTATCTTTGTGCAAGCTGGACAAGTATCTTTTTGGTGTCTTCGAAAAAGACAAATCTTTTGCTGAGCTGGTGTACTTGATTTGATCACTGCAGATTCTAGCAACTTCATCTTTGTGCGTAAAAAGTTGTGTGCCGCCATTGGGGTAGTTTTTGCGGGAGATATCATGATTGAAGAATGTATCTTTTGGCCACCATATGTACGAAATCCTTTTTTGAAACTAGCTTCCATTCCTTAAAGAACTATCTAGATCCCAATTACTCTTTAGTAGTGAATATTTTTTCTTCAAATTTAATATAATCTTTGGTTTTTTCTTGATTTATAGATATCGAAAATGAATCTACTTTTCCCAGCTGAATCATATGATAAGCTAGATATTTACCATTGGTATCAAAATCAAATCTTGCAGATAAAAACTTTAATACTAAAATATCTTTTGGAGTGATGGTGGGATTATTAAGATAACAATCTTGAACTCCATCTTTTATCCATTATGGTAGAAAACTGATTTCTGGAAAATTTGGAGAGGATAAATATATTGAATTTCATACTCCAAAATCATACCAGTATCGCACTTCCTGTGTTGGACCCCAAACTTTTCTTAGAATTGTGAGTTAAAATTTGACATGAAATGAGACATTGGTGGTAAATTAGTCATGTGTAAAGAAAAAAATTGAGAATGTGAATGGTTTTATGAGATTAAGATAGGTAACATGTGTGTTACTTTTGTTAGTGATGGTTATGATTGATTATAGCCTACAATGGTGTTTTGAGTTATACGGAATTGAAAATGAATAAATTATTTTAAATGGAATTGAAAAGCAAGAAATGGATAATGAAAATGTTAATGTTAGGGAATTGCAAGTTTGACTTTTTGGGATTTGGAGTTGAAAGATATAAGCCTTAAGAGTGATGATGCTATA
>JANVCL010000002.1:9531245-9554009 GCA_026546855.1 Erythroxylum incrassatum
AGCTTAATCTCTGATACCAAAAGATGTTGGACCTCGTTTTCAGAGCCCAACTATCGATTCCTGATACCGAAGAATGTTAGGCCCGAGTTTCGATCCCAAGGCTAATCCCGAGGTGACCAGTCGGGACAATCGTGTGAGATATAAGCGAAAAGTATTGCAATTAAAACAAATCTCAGCGTGGCAGTAAAAAGGAGTTCGCCGCGGCAGAAGTCATTCTTTGCCGCGGCGAAGTCGCAAAAAGGGGAGTTCATCGAGGCAAAATATAGATTCACCGCGGCGAACCCATGGAGTTACCTCGATTCGCCGCAGCGAACCCATGGAGTTACCTCCATGGACCCTTCGAAAAAAGTTCGCCGCGGCGAAAATCCCAAAATCTGAAATCTGAAATCCGACATCCAAACATTCAAACATTCAAAACAAACACATACCTCCAAATCTAACCATAAGCTAAACATACTCATACACAAAAGGAACGCCGAGGCGAAAATCCCAAAATTTGAAATCCGACATCTAAACATTTAAACATTCAAAACAAACACATACCTCCAAATATAACCACAAGCTAAACATACTCATACACAAAAGGAATTCCAATTCTTCATGTCATTTTAATCCCAAAAGTTTGAACAAACTTTAGTTACACAACATCATACATACCAAAGCTTAAAACAAAATGCATAAGGATGCTCAATGTTGATATGCTTATAAAGCTATCCCAAAATAGTCACTAACTTAGTACAAAGTGTCTAACTACCGTGGAGTTTTCGATGCCTTACAAGGATCAACTGTCGTCTTGATTCGCACCTGAGGAGGGAAAAATAATAGGTTGAGCTACACAGCTCAGTGGCTAATATATTATAGCTATCGGTAACTAGCACAAATTCAAGCATATGTATATATATAAGTCCAGTAAGTCTAGCACTCATACTTTATTCAAGCACTTTACACATTCATCACACTTATCTCAATTCACAAAACAACTCAATATGCTTCATACTTAACAGTTCAAATATGCAATGCACAATAAACGGTTTGAGGGTTCCATGAAACAAAATGAGGAAACCGAAGTTTACCCCATGAATAGAATGAGTCCATTTTGAAGCTCATATGCTACAAGTAGGCAGCTGAGAGAAGGCTCTTGTCATCGTGCACGTAACGAACAGAATGATTCCACTCTCGCCCAAACAGAAGCACATAATCATGCTCAGAATCATTTTAACAAAATGATATGCTTTCATACTTTTTCTTCTTTCTTTTCATTTATAAAGAATGCCATGACGGATATCAAGGCATAACGTGATCGGATCATAATTTACTTATATCAAATATCATGCTTCTTTCACGACATAACAAAATCAGAATCATTATAAATTTTCAACAATCATTTTCAACAATTTATCACATATTCAATCAAAATGTTATGCATCTTTCAATGCATAACATAAACACACATATTCACATATAGGCAAGAATTTACCCAATCACACAATAACTGTAAATACATCACCCACCTAATTTTATCTGATAATCCAAATTCAACGTTGTCTTTCTTCTTACTCTTGAGTAAGGTTTGCTTGGTTTCGTAAACACAAACAATTTCTCAATCAATCCACATTCAAAAGAAATTCATAAGGCTTCGATAATCAAAAGTACTAAAAGTGAACTATAACCCTTTCAAAATCTAGACTTTCGGGTCGTTATGATAAGGTAAATTAAGAAATTTGATAACACTTGCTTATATAAAAATGTTCTCCATTGTCTTAAGTTTCTAATGACACCAAACTCATTCAATTTGGTTCAGAAATCCGAAATTTATACTCCAAACATGTTGGGACTATCCTTATGCTGAAATGGTATTCTATACTCAACTTCCATCCAAAAATTGAGATCCTTATATACTGAATTAAAACTTCATTCTTCATAAAACTTGTAGCCCTAGGTCTCCAGTTTATGCCAAATAAAAAATCACTTATTTTGGACATTTAACAAAAGTTATGCCCAAAATACCAAATATGTCTGTGTAGGAAAATGGATTTCGTCGCGACAAAGTTATTGGAGTTCGCCACGGCAAACTTTTCCAGAAACTCATTACGGAGACATTTTTCGACATTCTTCATCTATATACTTCCCATCTTTCAAATATAACCTATCTTAACCCTAAACTACCTCTTCTACTTCATTTTCAAACTCATTTCAACCCAATATCACTAACAATTATATCAAAATCTATCTTTGATCATTAAACCCTAAAAGATTTCTTACCCACAATCAACATTACTTTCCACTTCTAACTATCACTAAATAAGGTTCATCCAACAATCAAGAAGGGTTAAAGCTCATACTTACTTGTTTAGCTCCAAGATTCTTCAAATTCGTCAAGATCTCCAAAAACCTTAACTTCCTTCTTTCTTTTCTTCTTCTTCTTCCTCTCTTCCACGACACTCTCTTCTCAAATAAGACAAAAATTAATTCTTTTTCTAATTTACACTCTTAATGATTGTAAAATGACCCTTATGCCCTTCTATTTATGCTTTATGTCTTAAAGGCTTAAATGTTATGCCAAAAATGCCCTTATACATTCTTTCAACATTAATACCTTAATTCCATCAATCCAAGCAATAACTCCTACTAACATTGACATGCTAATTACTCTGAAATAATTAATCTAACAAGATCTTAAAAATTAATTTAAATCATACTTATTCATCAAGAAAAATTTGGGGGCCAACAATCTCACCTTAATTTGTTCTATTTATTACTGAACTAAATTTGATATGTTCTGATTGTGTTCTGAATTTCGGTCAATAATTGTCCTAGGCATTTGATACATGTAAATATCATTGGAAGTGCTACTTGTATGTGAATAAGATTGCTATTTGATCCTCAACTAAAAAGTTGAATGTCAGACCTAGCCCAATGATTATCGTTAATGCGTAAATACGAAATGCGATTGAAAGTGATTGAATGTGACGACTAAATTGTGGCATGTATTTCATTTTAATGCCTGTAATATAAAGACAATTGTGATTGATATTACCAGTAAAAAAAGAGCTTAAAGCTCAAACATTCATGATTAGAGCCTAAGGCTTAATGTGTTTAAAGAGCCAGATAAGGGACCGTATGAAAGATCCCGGTATCCACAACGAATACGAGACATTGAAAAAGACACACAGTTACAACAACGTAATAAATGAATTGAGTCTCATAAACATTGCTTTCAAATATGATATGAATAAATTGAATAACCACATTGTTATGATAACTTTCCTTGTATAAATATGTGATAATGAATATGAACTTGTGTTTGAATTATGAGATTTGTGAATAAGTGATTCATAAGATTACTTGATGTGACCAAGTTGATGTGAATTACATGATTGTATGAACTGTTGTGTTGTATGACAAGAGTGAACCATCGAGGATGGCTACTCTACTGAGTTTGCAAAACTCATCAAAATTGCAACGTTGACAATTTCAGGTTCGAGAGAGCAACAACTTAGCCGCAAACACTATATTTTGGTATAAGTTATGGCTCAAAGGTCGGTCATCTACGACTGAAGAAATAGTTTGTTTTAGTTTTTGTTTAGTTTCCTTATGTATGTAGCATATTATGTAGACTGAGTTATAAACACCTTAGGTTGATATTGTAAAATATGGATGATGGTTAATGCTACATTGTGAATCATAGTTTGAGAAATGAAATGAGGAAAAATATGGTTTTCAGATAATGTGTTATTTATGATTTTACTTACGATGCCATGTGATATAGTGAACGTGAAATGGTTAACACACCATTTCTATCAGGCATGTGCACTGAATGGTGCACGTGCATGTGTCAGATGGGAATGGGGTGTTACTGAGCTAGCACTTTTTGGCTAATATTCTCTATAATAATTATAGAGTTCTTTGAACATGTTCTGTAAAAAGTAGATATTGTTATATGTCATAAACTTGTACTACTATAATAATTAAGGTGAGTTAATTTTAGAAACGGCTAAAATGAAACGACAAAAATAGGACAAAACGGTTAAAATGAAACGAAAAAAAACAAAAAGGTTAGAATACGAATTACAATTCATATTTTATTATATTTTATATATTAATCATGTAATAAAATTTTAGGTAATCTTGATTTTTAAGAAATCAAATGAAAATATTTAAAATTAATTTGCTACATATGGGATCAAGTCTCACGTGATTCCCACAAACGAAAGAGCAAAAAATGAATTATGATGAATTTAAATTGATGAGTCAAGATTATGAGAATTTGGATGGCATGCTTGTAAATATAGTTGTTGAGGACTCTATTTCATGGTGTTGACAAAGATGAGAATGAGAAGCACCCACGTGACATTACCAGATCTAAAGAGAGAAACACCCACGCGAGCTCTGCATGAGAAGCAAGCAACCCACGAAAGAAGCAAGTGATGACCTAGATCTGACAAGAGAACGACAACACCCTCACGAGCTCTATAGCAAGTGATGACCCAGATTTGATGAGAGCTCTATAGCAGATCTAAAGCCAGTGGTGACACTTACACGAGCTCTATACCCGCTCTAGTGCCAGAGTTAAACCAGATATGAAGCAAGTGGTGACACCCATAAGACCCATAACTCCATAGTAGCATCCATGGTGCTGGGTCCCCACTACTATTGAGGATGGTGAGCTACATGTTCAAACTGTGGAGGAGTTTCCTGCTCTCTTGAGTAAAGCACAGAAAATTGACGTTGGCATTGGTGTTGGAATTGGTGTTAGCAGTTCTGGAGTATCTAAGTCCCATGGGTCTTCCCAATTGCTAGTGCATGGACCAAAAAACTTCATTTCTAGCAATACAAGGTACAAATGAAGCATTACCCTGATGTCATAAAGGATGACATTGTTTGTACCCCACCTGAACTCCTACAAGTGGGGGGAAAAGCATGGTTGAATGCACTAGTAGGATCATTTTGGAGCAAACATCCTACATTTCTAGTTATCAAAGCCCGAGCTAGTGCACGGTGGAGTAAACAAGGTTTGGAGAAAACTCTACTCACTGATGATGACATGATTATTTTCAAATTTGCTTCGATGGTAATTTAAATGAAATAATTGAAATGGGTCTTTGGCATGTTGGGGGAGAACCTATGTTCCTATAGAAATGGAAGTCAAGGATTGCATTTAATAGGGAATGTGTTGAAGTTTTTCTAATTTGGGTACATTTTCATAAGCTACCACTTGAATTGTGGACAGTGGAAGGGTTAAGTTTTATTGCTAGTTCCTTGAGTAAATCGTTGAGTATGAATGCACAGACATCACGTATAGATACAATAGGATATGCAAAAATATGCATAGACGAAAGGCTACGCTACCGAATTGTCTTCCAGTTATGTAACTTAGTGAATCTGAGGAAAGGGTGAAAGGAGAAATACAACTATATTATCCATGGAAGCCACACAATCATGTCAAGAAATGGGTTCCAACTGGAAGAGGTATAAAACAAGTTGGCAAGAGGAGTTATTGGGGATTGAATAGTCAACAGTCAAAGTTGAAGATAGTACTGGAGTTCAGCAGGAAGTTCATGAGCAGCCTATCTAAATTCCTCCAATCAAGTGGAACACAGGGGAGCATCTTAGTTCTAAGAGTTCGAAGCTGGAAGAATATGCTAGTACTGTAGATGTCATGCAAAGTAAGACAACTGGAGTTTCTGCTGAGAATGAGAGAGGACCAGTTCATTGTAAAAGCTCATACCAAACACAAATCATTAGGGAACAAAGAGCTGGGAGGACTATAGTGGCTACTTGTCAGAATAAGATTGTTGATGCAGTACAAGAACAGACAATTATGGATAACTCTAGTGCAGACAATATGGAGAATCTGGATAGTGGAGTGGATCACTTCACTTCAGAATATTTGTAGTAATGTCAGATGGATTGAGCCAACATGTTGACCCTATTACCAACTATTTGGCAAATTGAGACTTATAAGGTTAGGCTGGAGTATGAAGAACAGAACGCAATGCTCAACTCTAGTGATAACTCTAAGGAAAGTCAGGAGATTGGGGTTATCATCTCTTTGAATGCAGAACATCTTAGGTAGACCACGTTTTGGCATTGAATTATAATTCTTCTATTTATGTGACAATAGTTTCCTCTCGAGAAAGTAGTTCAGATTTGGCAGTTAAGGATTATGATTCCCCATTAGTTGCAACTCATGTCCCTAACATTCCAGGATATTTTTGTGTACAGTCCAAAACTGCAAAAAGAAAATCAGTAAGGAAGAGAAAGAAAAATCCCAAATACCAACAATAAGGTGTTAAAAAACATATTTTGGTATGCAACGTTCAATCTACTCTTTCTATGGAGATGAATGGAAATGAAATATAAATGGTGCCTATATTTTTTTCTTTTGTCATCTATCTTACAAATAGACATACTGCCTTACCTAGCGAATTTTTTGGTTATTTTGTAATATGATGGTAAGCTTAATGCCTTGAACTCATTGTAATGGTATTATAGTTTTATCTATAATTAAAATTCTTTTTCATCTTAAAAAAAGTTGAGAATGAGAAAAAGAATAAGAAAATGCAACAAAATTGTGAATTTGGTTCGGTGATGTTTGTGTTGGTGGATTTGGGTCTGAGCCTTCAGAAGGTGACACTTATAATCACAACTTTTGCTTTTCTTCATTTTTTTCTTCCAACATGTTGGAAATCATTTCTTTTGTTGGCTCGAAAGGAGTCCGAAGGCGGGAACACTATCGAAACTTTGATTTAAAGTTATTTTATTATTTCGACTTAAAACGATAGTGCCAATAAAATTTTTTAACTTCTTGTTGAAAAGAAATTGGGGTATTAATAAAAAGAGGGGAGTTCTCGTGGTAGACGGAAATGAAACAACAATTTTAGTAAGTGCACAAGAGGATAGCAGAAAAGCCAAAGGCCCAAAGTCAAACTATAGGTTTGAGAAAAGGTTAATAGATAAGAAATAAAAAGTAAATGGTTGATTGTTGATTATCATTATAGGGGTAATAGTTTGATATCCCACTTTTGAGAAATCTTCTATATACTCCATTTAGTAGAGGAATAAAACTCATTCTTTAATAGTAGCTCTTTTTTAAAATATTTTTAATACTAATTAATTAAATACAATTAATTAATTAAAATAATACAATATAATATAATAAATTAATTACATTATAATTAATTATATTATAATTAATTACATTATAATTAATTAAAAATAAATAAATAATTAGTTAAAATAGAATTCATTTATTAATTAAAATATTGTAATTAATTAATTACAATATTTTTTACAAACCAACCACTGTCAATAATAATGGTAATAATTCCTTTCTCTTAACGAACTATCATAATTATAATGATAATATTCATTCTCATTCCTATTACCATTCCCCCATACGAACCAACCTTCTCTAAGATGAGGAAATTGGAGCCAAAGAGGCTAGCATGATGGGAAGAAAGAATTAGAACTACAATAGGCTGTTCCAATTAGGTTAATGGTAGGGCACTCTTATGTTTGAAATTCTCCTTAATTATAATTTAAAATGTTGTTAAGTCTTGTTTTTAATTATATTCAAAATAAAACTTTTAAGTATTAAAATGTTTAAAAGTAAAAATAAATATTGTTTTAATATTAAATAAAGAGCATTGAATAACTAAAGAATAAATTTGCTTTAATAAAAATTTTATTGTTTTATTATTAAGTATATAAAATTAGTACATATTAAATAGTATTGTATTTGATTTAATATTTTTCTTTTTAATAATATATTTGTGGATAAGGGAACACCCTTGAAAATTGTGACCAAATTGATTTATGGCATGCAAAAAGAATACAAGCAAGCATTGTGCTGTGAATCTATGTTGCAAGTAATGTGCTCTAGTCGATGATAACTTTACGACGATTTGTTAATTTTATTATGTCCTTGCTGAAATAGTATGAACAACGTACTAACTAGTTTCTCATCCATTTAAATGATAATGCAAAAGTTATGACTTTTGCTGACTAAGGTTCAAAAAGGACAAAAAACGAAATAGGGCGGTGCAATTTCAAATCCCCATCACAAGGGTTGTGTAGCCCACTTAATCCATAATTATCAATAACATGGCCAACGGGCCATCTAATCATAGGAAGTTGGGGATTGAGATATGAATTTTATTGGACTGAGAACTAATCGTATGCTTACTTACTGCAACAGGAACCTGATGAATATTTGACAGCCCACTATATACGGGTCACAATTCTTCTTCGTTTTCAACCAAATTCAACCTCTCTCTCGACACCTCAATAATAAATACCTCAATCTTAAGTAAGATGGTTCAACAATCCTATAATACAAACTAAATGATAAAACAGCTCACACTACAAGAAATGTGTTTATTGACTATTTTTTCCCTACATTTTATAATTTTTAATCAAAAATAAGTATATGACTACGAATTTTCTAAATCATAGCCTAATTAAGTATTATCCTTAAAAAAATCTTTCTCATACTTTTTTAAAGACCATCAGCTCTGTTTATTTTATCTACAAATTATTTTTATAGCCAAAATAATTTTAGTAAACGTTATATTTTTATTTCATAGTCAAATATTATTAGCTATTTTTATTTTTATTTTGAATTATTTTTGTAGCCAAAACAATTTTAGTAAAGGTTTTTTTTTATTTCATAGTCAAAACTAATGTGAAATCTGCCAAATGATAGAAGTACACTCCCCATTTCCCCTGTTACAACTTACAAGTCATAAAAATGACCATGACTCCATTTCCTTCAAATGCCCAATCTCCATACAACACTGTTTGCACTCGTACATGTTCTAAAGTGAACAACTTTGATAGCTTCTGCTCCCATCTATTAAGGACTAATACCAGCCTACGTCCTTTTTAATGTAACTTATTATTGTTGGCCTGTAACCAGTTATTTTTAAATTATATCAACTTATTGTTACGTCACATCTAGCTGCATGTAAATAACTCTCCTGTATTTAAACCCATAACAGAGAATAAAAGTGCAAGACAATATTCATATCATTGCGTTGTCTGTGATTATTCTCTATACGATATCAGGGGAGCAGATCATCTGTCTCACTAACTCTGACCCTATTCTGTACCATAACAAAACATCTGTATTTTAATAACGTTTCATTTTAACTAAACCAACGTCTGCGTCTCAGCTCATTTTTTGCCAAGCCGATTTGTTCTTCCTTTGATTTTGCTTCCCGCTTCAGTTCTTTGCTTCCCCTTAATTCATGGAACATCTCAGATCGAGCTTTGGAATTCTGAAAGGCTGAGGTATGCTCTTCCACTCTCTCGCTTTCGTTTCTTCCATGAGTCTCGCATACCTTTTCTCTCCCACTTTCTCACGTTCGTTTCTTCTACTCTGTCGCACACCTGCCTTCCAAATGGGTGAATTCTTTTAATGGTGTGCGAATTTTAACAAGGGTATGGGTTGGGGGAGTAGCATAAAAAAATGGATGTGGTTTCAAGAACGATGTTTCCATTTTGTGAGAGCTTGTGTTTCTTCTGTCCTGCACTACGTGCAAGATCAAGGCAACCCATTAAGCGTTACAATAAATTACTTGCGGATATTTTTCCTCGTTCTCCGGTTAGCCATTATCGCATTTTAAATCCTTAGTTGTATTCACTACGTGTGTGTATCTTCTGTTGCAAGATCTTCAAGAGAAGTGTAAAATAGAAATTGGAAAACTGTGTACTGATAAATCTTGAATTTAAACTTTTGGGCCTTTAGTTAGCTTACTTGCTGGTCGTTTCATCATGTTTGGGGTTTCGAGTACTGATTTTCATTAGTTCAATCCACTAACTTAAGGGTCTAGTTTTGTGCTTGTTATGTGTTTGTGTAATTTACCTGCTTTCCCTTTGTTTAGGATAGTTTCTTACAAACATCAGATCTTGGTAACTAAGTGCTTGTTGGGTGAATAAAAGGAAAAAGGAAGTTAAAGATCCTTTTGGATAACTATGTACAGGTTGATATGTTTAATTTGCTCACTTTTGGGGATTTCTAGGTTGAGGTGTGAATCACTTATGTTGAGTGAGCTGACATTATGTTTTTTGCTAACTTCAAAAGATGGAGTTTTCTTGAATGTGTATAGAGATAAGCATAGTGATATGCCATTCATGGCATGAATTATTTTGTATATTATTTTGGTTTCTTTAAGACCTTTTTCATTGTGTTCTCTTCCTATTTTGTTGTCAGGATGAACAACTAAATGACAGGAAGATCAGTAAACTTTGTGAATAAGCTTCTAGAAAGTTCCTTCGTATTCCAAAGGTACAATACTGGTCTATTTTTGTCTAACTAATTCTGCTTGTATGTTTTTTGTGATTAACTGGGATTTTCAAGTATGATTCTTATATCCACTTCTTAGTAATTGAACTTAAAGAGCACACAAACTCAACAACAAAGAAAAAGTTCACGACCTTTGACTTGCAAGTTTGTGTTCGAACCTGTAGTTATACTTGGTTGATGTAAGACAAAAGACACTATTTGGCTTTGAAATTAATCTTTTATTGCTTTTCTGATCGTTTTTGCCAACACCTGTATGCAAAGGTGCTTCATATGCTAATCTAATACTCCAATTGCTATACTCTTCCTTAACAAATTTTTGCAAAGATTATCTGATCAATGATTCAAATGCAGTGAGCAGATCAGTAGTTATCTTGAGCAAAGGTGTTACAAGGATTTGAGAATCGAGCAGTTTCATTATGTAAAAGTCGTTATGTGCATCTAAATGGTTTCTTGCAAAGAGCAAATGTGTGTTTTACTCCACCATATTAGTATATGTGAAAAGTTCTATTGGTGAATTTTTGTTTTTTATTTGTTTGCTTGAATGGAATACATTGATAGCTTGATATTAATACATTCTGAACATCATTAGACCATTTACTCTACTATATTGAATCACTTTGGTCACAAATCAGAAGTTTTACCCTAAGGGTTAACCTTTTGATTGTTTTGACTACTAACTCTTTTTTTCGTTAGATATCCAATGAATTGGGTGGTATATATAAAAATATTAAGACAATATATAGATGAAGTTTCTTATCATACACCTTTGATTGTGTTCTTTGATAAGCGATTTGATTCATCACGGAAATTTACTGCAAGCCAGCAAAAGAAATGAATCCTTTTTTTGTGTTTTCATTTATGCAGTGTTTGTATCAGTAGGATATTCAAACTATTTTTAAGGACAATTAGGTCCTGACACATTAAAAAAATCTTATTTTCTATTTATCCATGCCTATGGTAAATATGGAGGGAGTTGACTCATATTGTTGTTGCATTTGCTAATTTAAGATTCTTAATCTCACTTGGAGTAAGTCATGTTTCTGTTTAGAATATGTTAATTTCTACATGCTCTGCTCCATAAAACCAGGTTGCATTTGATTGCATAAATGCTCTTTTTTATAAAAAAATGAATTTTTGGGACAGTGCCACTGGATATTGTTAGCAAGACATGTATGCCTTAAAAGTAGACATCTTGAGGAAAAATTTTCATATTTTTGAGCATTTTTCTGGTTTTTCTATATGAAGTTATGTCTATGCAAACTTAGGTGTTGAATCTGGAATGTTAGGTCTGACAGAGTAGCTGGGGGAGAAAATGTTTTGGATGCCTTATTGTTGTCTAAATTTAGTAAGGAAAATTTTATTTGAAAGCTAAGACATAGATGAAGATAATGGCACCTTTCTTGCTCCAAAATTTGTTGCCAATTAATACAGTTTATTCTCCAAACTTGGTGCACATTTCATGTCACAAAAAGTGGACATCCCCTTTTTACATGACATAACTTTTAGCACAGACCTCCTCGTCCTATGATATTTGGTGAGCATTTAGAGCTCATCAAGAGAAAGAGATAACAACTTCAATCACTAAATTCTGAGGTTTATAGCTTAAGTTATGATTTTTCAAAGTTAGCTAGTTACTTTTCATTTGGTTTACCCAAATTTTAGCTTAAATTCAGTTTTTGTTCAATGCCTATGAATGGTTCAAATGTGGTCTATCCTTGATTGATTATGCTTGTTCATGAGTCCTAACTCATCTTTCAAGCATTTAGCTACGTAAATATTAAGTTAGCATGCTTATATATTTGTCACATCGAGGGAAAATAAATTTGACATTACAGTTGCATAACTTTAATGCTTCTCAATCGACAATAACTTTCATGCTAATCTGATCCATTTTTCGTTTTCATGACATAAGCTACTTCATTAATCTAGTCACTTGAGAGCTTCTTCTAATTCTATTTAGCTTTGTTTTTTAAAGACTGACAGGTTTCCAATTCAGTTTTTAGTCCCCATGTTGTAGGATAAACAACTATGAAGATTACTCATAATTGTCGTGTGTGTTAGCATTTCTTCAATCGTTCGTTCGATATTTAGTGTGTTTTAGTTGTCAAAAGGAATCAGGCCTTTGACGTTTGGCAATATTAGGTTGTGTTGAAGGTACGATTGATGTCTACATAATGGATTTTCTTCATGGAGTGGGATAAGTGTTCTTTTATGAATAGGCTTGAGGTTCTTGCGACGGGTTCAGATGCTAGCACCCTTCCTAATGATCAGCCTGTTAGTACTAGTGATCAGCCTGCTAGTATTAACATTACATAGCCCACAAGCTCATCCAAACCTACATTCGTAGGGGTAAGATAGTAAAGGGGGCACATGCCACATAGATAAGTTGTTATGAGTTAGTTATGGTGAGAGATTGTGTATGGAGAGGGTACGGTGGAGTATAGGAAGGGAGCTGTATAGCGAGTAGAGGTATTATTCTTCTTTTAAGGAAAATACTGCTATTGTGTGGCCTGGAAATCTATATTTTCCAAGAGGTATTTCCATTGTTGTACCTATAGAATTAGTAATAATACAATCTCTTGGCAATTCCTATTAATTGGTGCTTTCATTGAGAGGCCAAGTAGGGAGAGATTGTATGCACACTAGAATGGAGGCTAGGGTATCTACAGTAGAGGCTTTTGTAAGAGGCAGGAATCATCCCTTTCAGCCCAAGAGGGAATGGCTAAATCGCATGACATTGCCCTTAAGGGCCTACGGATTCAACTCAATTCTCTGATGGCTAGCATTGAGACATTAGCTAAGTCTCAAGGTCTATTGTAGTCAGAATTGAGAGACGGGTTTCAGTCGTTGTTGGCCAAAAACCCATAGAAACCGAATGTGAATGAAGAAGAGGTACCTCCAGGGTTTGCTCACCATGTGCACGCGTCTTCTTCACCCGGAAATGATAGACCAGCGCATCCTACTTATTCAAAAGGTGGGAACGTACCCGTAGGTGGGTTGCAAGGTCTCGGTAATCTTCAACATCGTGAACACACTTCATCGGCTGCCACTGAACGTGTATGGGAGGAGTATAGGAATGCAACTCGTTGAGTCAACCTTCCCACGTTCAATGGGGACGAGTCATTTGCATAGGGTACCTGAGCTGAATCATACTTTATGATTCACGATATTCCTCCTGAGTTGCATTTTCCAATGGTCCAGATTAGCATAGAGGGAGCAACTCTGTACTAGTTCATGAAACTTCGGGAGTTCGATCCACGTATGACGTGGGAAAGGTTCAAAAGTTCCTTATTCGAACGTTATGGAGGAAAGGACGAGGGTGATTTGATTGAGCAGCTGAAGTGAGTCTCCCAACAAGGTATGGTCGATGATTACATTGACGAATTTGAGAGAGTGGCGTCACGGATTGGAAACTTCCCAGACGAATTGTATATGAGCTATTTTTTAGGTGGGTTGCGTGAAGAAGTGAATAATCATGTTCGGACCCACGACCTGTCAACCTAGTTTGGCTCATTTCGATAGCAAGGAAGGTCGAAAGGGAATTAATCGATGAGGGCGTGATTGGACCAGGAGAAGGGAGGAGAAAAATCGAGGGCTATCAAGCGAACTATGGGCACCGAACAAGAAATTCCTACATGTATCGACCCACTCAGTCGAACCATACAATGGGAAATATAAAAAAATGAATTGAGGGAGATACCCAATAAATAGAGAGGTCTCACCATTGATAGTCATCGAACAATGAATCCGAAGTGGAGAGGCACGCGTAATTTGTCTTATGATCAACTTATGGAAAGGAAAGCAGAAGGGTTGTGTTTTAAATATGGGCAGACCTTCGGCCCTCTCCATCGCTGTCCAGATAAAGAATATAGGTTGATAGTTTGGGAGGGGGATGAAACCGAAGAGAGAGAGAGAGTAGTCAGGTGGCCCCACTGGCAGTGGAACAGCAAGAAGATTGGGAATTGGTGTGTAATTCAATTGAGTTCAGGGAATTAGATGGGAATCAGTCTTCACCCCTAAAATCAATGGTTCTAATAGATAAGTTGAATGAAATGCCTATTGTCATTATGGTAGATAGTGGAGCTAGCCACAATTTTATGTCTAAGAGATTGGTTCAGGCTATGGAATTAGCTGTTACTTCGACCAGAACTTTCAGAGTAAGATTAGGGGATGGACATCGTTCCTTCTCACAAGGGGTTTACAAGGAGATCAAGTTGGAGTTAAATGGTGAAGAGTTTAAACTGAATGCTTATGTGTTTGATATGGGAGGTCCTAATCTGATTTTGAGGGTTGCATGGCTTGAAACACTGGGGGTATTGAAGGTCGATTGGAAAAATATGTATATGACTTTTGATCGGAAGGGAACTAAGTTAACTTTGCTGGGAATCAATCTACACACTTCTTCTCCTTATGCACTATAGCAGATTTTGAAGCATCAAGAATTGGAAGTAGAAGGGTTGCTATGGTCTTTAAAAATGGGCAGAACCTTATCTGATGAGGTAGGGCCTTGGATGAAGGTCAGCTAGAGAAATTGGAGGCTATCTTATGCAGGTTTGGGTCGGTTTTCCAGGAGGTTAAAGTGCTGCCACCTAGGAGGAAGCATGACCATACAATTAATTTGAAAGAAGGAGCAGAACCAGTGAACATTCGTCCGTATAGACACGCACACCATCATAAGGATGAGATTGAGAGGCAGATCCAGATGTTATTGGAAACTGGGGTTATAAAACATAGTATCAACCCTTTCTTAAGTCCAGTTATCCTTGTCAAGAAAAAAGATGGGTCTTAGCGAAAGTGCGTCGATTACCGCGCTTTAAATAAGGTTACGATTCCAGAAAAATTTCCAATACAAGCCATTGATGAACTAATGGAAGAACTGCATGGGGCTAGATATTTTTCTAAAGTGGATTTAAAGTCGGGATTTCATCATATCAGAGTTAGAGAGGAGGATACTTATAAAACAGGGTTTCGAACCTATTAGGGACACTATGAGTATCTAGTGATGCCTTTCAGCCTCATGAATGCTCTGGAAACATTCCAAGCTACCATGAACTCCATTTTTAAACCCTTATTATGAAAATTTTTCTTAGCTTTCTTTGACGATATTCTGATCTAAAGTGCAAATTGGGATGAGTATTTGGAGCATCTAGCATGTGTTACAGTTGCTGTCGGATAATTAACTTGTGGAAAATCAGAAGAAATGTATTTTTGGGTAGAAATCGGTGGAGTACCTAGGCCACATCATTTCCTTTGAAGGGGTATCAATGGATCCTTCAAAGATCCAAAGCATTTTAAAGTGACCTATTCCTAAGAGTGTCAAAGGAGTGAGGGGATTCCTAGGACTCACCAGATACTACAGAAAGTTTGTTAAAGATTATGGAAAGGTTGCTAAGCCTCTCACTGAACTTACTAAGAAGAATGGGTTCAAATGGGTAAATGAGGCTCAAGAAGCCTTTGAAGAGTTAAAAAGGAAGTTGACTTCAACACCTATCTTGGCTTTGCCCGATTTCACCAAGGAATTTTCTCTTGAGTGCGATGCTTCAAGAAGAGGGTTGGGTGCAGTCCTTGTACAAGGGGGTAGTCCAGTAGCTTTCTTCAGCAAGGCTTTGGCTAAAACCACTTATGCTAAATCAGTTTATGAGAAGGAAGTAATGGCAGTGGTGATGGCTATTCAACATTGGAAACACTACTTAATTGGGAGGCATTTCAAGGTCTGTACTGATCATAAAAGCTTGAAGCACATGTTGGATCAGTGAATTCCTTCCATAGACCAACAATGTTGGCAGGCTAAATTGTTGGGATTGGATTTCGAAGTAATCTATAGACTGCGAAAGCAGAATGGGGCTGCAAATGCGCTGTCGAGGGTTGAAGATGATAAACTACTGTTTTCAGCTCCATGTTGGCTTGATATGGATATAGATCAGAGAGAGTTAAAGGAGGATTCTAAGTTGTACTCAATTATGACAGCACTCAAGGCAGACCCTAATTCCAAACTGATTTTCACCTAAGGGGTGATTTGCTGTTTTACAAAAACAGATTAGTGTTGACATCCACTTCAGAGTTAATCCCTCAGTTTCTACTTGAATATCATGCCTCACCTTCAGCGAAACACTCAGGTTTCCTAAAAACTAACAAGAGGTTGGCTTACACACTATTTTGATTGGGGATGAAACCTTCTATTTAGAAATTTGTGCGCGAATGTGCTACTTTTTAGAAAAGTAAATACATGACAATGTCTCCAGCAGGTCTATTGCAGCCCTTACCTATACCTCAACTGATTTGGGAGGAGGTTTCCATGGATTTCATCACAGGGCTACCTAAGTCTCATAGTTATGAAGTAATTTTGGTGGTAATTGATCGCTTATCTAAGTATGCCCATTTTTCACTTCTTAAACATCCCTACACGGCTAAGATTGTGGCTGAATTTTTTATCCGTGACATCGTGAGATTACAGGGAGTTTCCTAGCTCCATTTTAAGTGATAGAGATCCACTTTTTACTAGCAATTTTTGGAAGGAGTTGTTCAAGTTACAAAAGACAACTTTGAAGATGAGTTCCTCTTACCATCCTTAAACGGATGGACAAACCGAAGTGATCAACAGGTGCCTAGAAACTTATCACCGTTGCTTCACCTCTAAACAACCTAAAAACTGGTCTAATTGGCTAGCATGGGCTGAATACTAGTATAATACAAATTACCATGTTTTGACTGGGTGAACTCCTTTTGAAATTGTGTATGGTCGTCTACCTCCTACCTTGCTACATTTCACTCAAGGAGAGACTCAAGTGGAATCTGTAGCTCCTGGTTTGGTTGATAGAGATGAAGCACTACGTCAAATAAAGCACAACTTAATAAAAGTACAATCTATGATGAAGAAATCAGCTGATAATCATAGAAGGGGAGTGTATTTTCAGGTGGGCGACTTAGTCTATATTAAGCTAAAACCCCATAGACCGCTCACAGTAGCAAGGAGGATCTGCCCTAAATTGTTAGCAAGATACTACGAACCTTTTAAGATAATTGGGAAAGTGGGACAGGTTGCCTATAGGTTACAACTTCCTCCTTCATCTAAGGTTCATCTGATTTTTTATGTCTCACAGTTGAAGAGGGCCTTAGGCAACCATTCGGTTGAGCACAACCTTCCCCAAGGGTTGGAGATGGAGCAAGGTAATGTGGCTGAACCAGAGATGATCTTAGCTTCACGAATTTCTAAGCCTAAGGGAAGCAGTGTCCTTCGATGGCTTATACGGTGGAGAGATAGACCAACAGAAGAGGCAACTTGGGAGGATGCAGAATTTATAAAGGGGCAATTTCCTTCCATTCACCTTAAAGACAAGGTGCTTCATGAGGATGAGGGAACTATTAGCACCCTTCCTAGTGACCAGCCTGTTAGTACTAGTGATCAGCCTGCTATTATTAACATTACACAGCCCACAAAGCCCATCCAAACCTACATCCTTAGGGGTAAGATGGTAAAGGGGGCACATGCCATATAGATAGGTTCTTATGAGTTAATTATGGTGAGAGATTATGTATGGAGAGTGTACAGGGGAGTATAGGAAGGGAGCTGTATAGCGAGTAGAGGTATTATTTTTCTTTTAAGGAAAATACTACTATTGTGTGGCCTGGAAATCTATATTTTCCAGGAGGTATTTCCATTTTTGTACCTACAAAATTAATAAATAATACAATCTCTTGGCAATTCCTATTATCAGATCTTTTGTATCAATTAGTTTGTTCCAACTCTGTGGAGCTTGGTCGGAATAAGATGTTGTCCCAGGATGCTATAAGCCAAGCCAACTCTGCTATCATTGTCCATTGCTAATGAACATAGTTATATTTCATACAGTTTAATCTAATTTTTTTCAACTACCAAACCAAAGTACATGTTTTTTTGTGTGTGTAACAAATGGACCTTATGTTGTATAGTCTAATACTTTAATGAGATGGGTTAAGTGTTTTATGTAAGTTGTTATGTGTTAGGTGATGTCTCTTCTATATCACATTCAAACTTGATTTCCATATAATAACACTTAATTGATTGTGATGAAAAAAGGAAGTAGCTTTTATTTTAATTCTTTAAAAGAAATAGATCGTTTCAACAAATATGTTCCAACCTTGTTCAATCACAATATCATGGTTTAATAAAATCCCTTTTTATTATATATCTGACATACCTCTTTATCACACTTCTCATTTCCTTTCTTTTTGTTTCTAGTTTACCAATACGCGGGAACGTCAAACAGAGAAATCAAATGTTTTTTAAACAATTTGTTTAGCACCAATTGTTAGAAATTTATTTAAGTTTAATGCTAAAGGATTCATATTTTGCTTTTTATTAAATTTTAAGTTTGACACTTAGTGTTTCTTTATATCATAAAAGTGAAGTATTCATTTTCATTTTTTTCATTTGTTTTTTAGGTTTTTACTTCAAGATCAAAACTAATAATTGAATGGAGGGTGTATCTTCGTCTTGTCGTCAGTTAAATTTTGAAGATGGTAATGAAGTTGGCAGGAGTGAAGGTGAAGATGAGCTCATAGCTGTCATAAGTTTAAACAGTAATCAGGAATTGCAAGCTAGTGGCTCAAGTGAAGTATCCAAAGGATTAACACCAAAAATTGGAATGGAATTTGAGACAGAAGAAGATGCTTACCAATTCTATTTAGCATATGCTAAAAAAGTTAGGTTTGGGATAAGGAGAAGCAAAATCCACAGAGATCAATATGGAAACTTGATTGACAAAATGTTTTGCTGTAATGCTGAAGGTAAACGAGGAAAAGACAAACAAGATATTGATGTAAGAGCAAAACGCCCTGAAACAAGGTTTAGTTGTGAAGCTAAAATGAGAGTCAGCTATCGAAAAAGCCAAAAATTTTGTGTGGTTCAGTTTATTGAGGAGCATATTCACTACAAGTCCAAACAAGATGCACTTACACAGATCTCACCGAAAAATAAGTTTATCTGCAGCAATACAAATTGAAATGGCAAATGATGTAGGAATCCCACTGAAGGCATGTCATGATGTCATGGTTAGGCAAGTAGGTGGTCAAGAAAATTTAGGTTTCATACCAGATGATTACAGAAATTACTTACAGTGTAAAAGATAGAGGGATGCCAAAAGAGGTGATACAGGAGGTGTTCTAGAATATTTGCATAAAATGTAATTTGATGATCCAAATTTTTTTATGCTATCCAAGTTGATGAAGATGATTTAATATCCAACATTTTCTGGTCAGATGCAAAGATGAGAGCAGATTACTCAAATTTTGGTGATGTGGTTTGTTTTGGTACAACTTACAGGAAGAACAATGAAGGTCGTCCTCTTGCATTGCTTGTAGGTGTCAATCACCACAAGCAGACTACAATCTTTGGTGTTGTATTGTTATATGATGAGACATCCCTGATGTTTGAATGGTTATTTGATACTTTTGCGAAAGTTATGTGTGATAAAAGACCTAAAACAATTCTTATAGACCAAGATGCAGCAATGACAAAGGCTCTAGTATTAACATGGCCTGAAACTCATCATCGTTTATGCATTTGGCATATTTATCAAAATGCGGCTATCCATTTAAGTGGTGTTTTCTCGCAATTCGAAGATTTTTCAAGAGATTTTAGCTCATGCATATATGATTTTGAAGAAGAGTTAGATTTTGTAAATGCATGGAATCAGATGTTGTCCAAATATGGACTTGAAGACAATGATTGGTTGAGGCGCATGTTTAGGATGAAGGAAAAATGGGCTTTAGTGTATGGAAGATAAATGTTTTGTGCTGACATGACGACAACACAGAGAAGTGAGAGCATGAATAGTGTTGTGAAGAGGTATGCCAGTTATCAACACAAATTCTTGGAATTTTTTCATCACTTTGAGAGACTCCTGGAAGATCGTAGATATGAGGAGTTAAAGGCTGATTTTAAATCATGTACAAGTATTCCTTCATTATTGTATCCAATTGAAAATTTGAAACATGCAGCAACTGTTTATACTCTTGAGGTATTCAAATGGTTTAAAAATGAGTGGTGTAAGTCTCACAATTGTTGTATTAAAAGCTTTGGGGATGTTGGATCAATCACAAAGTATCAAATTACCCCTCATAAAAAGGGTTACTGCCATATAGTTACTTATGATTCATTAAATGGAACAGTTGATTGTAGCTGTAGAAAATTTGAGTTTGCTGGAATTTTTTGTTCTCATGTTTTGAAAGTTTTTACTGTGAAAAATATTATGGAGATCCTAAGTCAGTACATACTGAAAAGGTGTACACGTAAAACAAAACTTGGATTCATGGGAACTGAAAATTCTGGAACTAGCATAAGCAATTTAGATACCAAGATATGTCAAAGTATGCGGTATAAAGAATTTTGTGGGCTATATGTTCAATTGGTTATAAAAGCATCTGAGAGTGAAGAGACTTACAAAATTGTTAAAGATTGTATTTTGAAAATGATGGAAATCGTCGATGCTCGACTACAAGGTAATGGATCAATTGTCCAACAGTCAATTGCAAGCTCTAATGTTAGATTACAAGCTGAAGAGGTGGTTCAATATTCGAGTGTTATAACAAATAACTTGAACCGAAATGAGTTTGAAATTCGTGAAAAGAACAATATTGGAATTAAAGGAATCAAAATCAAGAAGAAAACTGTTTCAAGGAAGAGATTGAGGGGTGGGTTGGAGAAGGCTATGAAAAAAAGGAAATCAACCAAAAAAGTTCAGACTCAGGTAAATTTTACAATTGTAGCACCAACATTACCATTTAATCTTGAGGTTGTATATGTAACTTTTTTTCTAGAATTCCATGTCCTTTATATTTTTACTTTTTAATAAAAAAGATTGAATATTTTAATAATTATTCTACTATTTGATTATATACTCTTTCACTTTTTTGATGATAGGTTGTCTCTGCCAATTCAAGTGAAACAAATACAATTGCAGCACCAACATTACCATTTAATCTTGAGGTCCAATTTGTAATTTTGTTTTTCAATTTCAGGTCCATTGCATGTCTACTTTTTAATACAAAAGATTCAATGTTTTAACAATTAGTCTAGTATTTTGATTATATTCTCTTTCACTTTTTTAATGATAGGTTGTCTCTGCCAATTCAAGTGAAACAAATACAATTGCAGCACCAACATTACCATTTAATCTTGAGCTTCGATTTGTAATTTTGTTTTTCACTTTCATGTTCCTTGCATGTCTACTTTTTAATAAAAAAGATTCAATGTTTTCACAATTAGTCTAGTATTTCGATTATAAACTCTTTCACTTTTTTGATAATAGGTTGTCTTTGCCAATTCAAATCAAACAAATACAATTGCAGCACCAACATTACCATTTAATCTTGAGGTTCGATTTGTAATTTTGTTTTTCAATTCATGTCCCTTGCATGTCTACTTTTTAATAAAAAGGATTCAATATTTTAACAATTAGTCTACTATTTCGATTATATACTCTTTCACTTTTTTGATGATAGGTTGTCTCTGCCAATTCAAGTCAAACAAATTTTATTGCACCACCATGATTACCATTTAATCTTGAGGTTTTATTTGTAATTTTTTTTCTTTAACTCCATGTCCCTTACATGTGCACTTTTTAATAAAAAGATTTTATCTTATAACAATTAATCTCATATTTTGATTATATACTCTTTGACTTTTTTGATGATAGGTTGTCTCTGCCAATTCATGTTAAACAAATTCTATTAAAGGTGTTCCATTATTTATGGACATGACCTACTCCCAATTGGTATTTATCTTTTGCCAGAAAACTATTACTAATGACATTATGTTTAGTAACTTATTCACAATTCACTAATCATACTATTGTTTTTTAATTCTTATAGGCACAACAACCATATGGTGTGAGTGATATGATGATAAATAACTCAGAATAAAATAGTAACATTAACTACAATGGTGCAGATATAGGTGGTTTTGTTGAGACATGTGATTGTCTAGCTCCATGTGCCGGAGGCATATTTTGTAAATACAAATTGAAAAAAAAAAGTCAAATATTTAAGTTAATTTGTACATTTTTATGAACAAGGTCCATATTTTGTTTTCTACTGACAAGTGGAAATTTCTTTCTTATACTCTTATTATTATGTACTTTTTATATATTATGTTGATTATGTATTGTTTATAAATGACAAATTCATATGTTTAAAAAAATTGTGTCAAAATTGAAATGTTTAATTCTTGAAATTGTCATGGCATTCCTTATAATGGTATTGAAATTTTTTTTTGGGATGATATTATAAGGGAAAATATTGGCAGAAGTGAAAATGTTAATGAAGCCATAATTTAAATGAAGCTGTGACAAAAAAGAAACCAGCTTGTATGTAAATGTGTATTCATAGGTTACAATCTTAAAAGTAACATTCTTGAAAACAAATCAACACTAGTCAACTTTGAGAATAAATCATAGTCTACAAGTATAATTGTCACA
>JANVCL010000002.1:9567585-9594570 GCA_026546855.1 Erythroxylum incrassatum
GAGTTGTTATGAAGTGTTTAGGCCTTAGAATAAGTGAATTTGTGAAGATTATAAGTGTATATGGTGTTAGGATGAAGGTTAGAACCTTTGGAGAGGCATTGGAGGACTTTGGGGAGCCCCAATGTTCGTTTAACGGACATAAACGGACCTTCTCGAGTGTAAAAACACCCCTTGTCCAGTCTATGTCCGTTAAACGGACATCCATAAGGTTCGTTTAACGGACCTTCTCGGGTGTAAAAACACCCCTTGGCCAGTCTATGTTCGTTAAACGGACATGAATGTCCGTTTAACGAACATTCTCGGGTCATTTTGGCCTCCTAAGCCCGATGCATGTCTGTTAAACGGACATTCACAGGAAAGATTATGCTTTTTGACCCTTTTAGAGGCTGAATCTGATTTTGTGGTCTTCATGAAAGTTTTAGGTCTAGATGTCTTCTTTCTAATGGTTCAAAAACGAAATCAATAAGACTTCTATATTGAAAGTTATGTCGATTGTGCCAAGAGAGGTTCAAATCGATTTAAGGAACATGGTCTATTCTTTTGGGCATAACTCCCTCATCCGACCCCCAATTGAAGTGATTCTTAGACCAATAGATTCATAAGACATGTATCTTTCTCTCCATAAAAATTTGTATCATTTGGAGTTGATTTGAGAAAGTTTGAACTAAAGTAAGGGAGAGGTCGGGTAGGAGAGTATGATTAGGGTTTGAGAAGACTTGAGCTTTTTAAGCATATCTTGAGCTATAGAACTCCGATTGAGTTGATTCTTGCTCCAAAACAAACTAGAGACATAGAGTTATGATTTTTATGAAGAAGTCAAATTGAAATCCTAGTCTTAAGATTTCCAAATTCTGTTCACAAGAAGAAAAATTGAGTTCAATCATGGTGACTATTTTGTATAGGCACGCCATTGAACAAATTGTGAGTGAATTTATGAGAATGAAAAAAATTGATGGCTAATGAGGGTTTAATACAAAAACCCTTCAAGGTAATATGCACGCTCACGTTTCATGATTTTCGTAAGCATTGGACTCTGGAATCAAGCTGGGTCCAACAGCTGTATGAGTCTGCAAGAGTTGAGTTCTGGAAACAAGATCCAACAATTCTCCTTGCCTTCAAGTTTACAAATACTTTAATATATATCTTTATAATTTATACATATTTTTTATCATATCCATTTATTGTTAAAGGAAACAAAGCATCTTCTAGTATAATGCTACAATATAGCAAAAACAACATTCTGCCTTTAAATCTTATACACCAATAATTCTTCCTCAAACAAAAACGAAGCTAGTATTGAAAGTGCCTTTAAGTATACATATGCTCTAATATATATTTTTATAGTTTAAACTTTTTTTTATCGTCCATTTGTTAATAGCTTCCAATGCTAATACTAAAAAAAAAGGAGGTAAAGATAAGACTAGAGGTTGTGAATTGCAATGAAAAAATGTTGCAATGAATTGTAGGTTATCCATACATATTGACAATGGTAAGGTCATCCTATAAACAAGGTCCAAAATGCAAAATTATCAAATAAGTTATGGATAATTGCAATAATAGAATTACCTTGTTTGAAACATGTTAAGGACTTGAAAGAGGATAAGTTGCTTAAATATACATTGGAAAAGCTTGTGTTAATCATTCAAAATCTGTAAATTTATGTAACATTGTTCAATGAATTTGAGATTAATTATATTTCTACTTATTGTTCAAAGTTGAAATTGAATATTATGGATATTGAGAACCTAAAAGTTTCAAACTGTCTTACTTCATTATTGAAATAAAAGACTAGGGATCATCGTTTCAAGTGTGATAAGTCTTTTGCTTTTGATATTGAGGCATGAAGCCATGTACTAGAAAGAACGATTGAACAAAATTAGAATAGTTTGTGTCGCTATTGGTCTAATCCAAAAATTTATATTTGATTTTCTACCTTAATATTTCCTTACATTAATCTAGTCAAATGAATTAACGACTAACTTTTTTTTCCTGAATTTTAAAAACATTGTGAGAAGGTAGGGATGAGTAAATTAAAAATGAAATTACCTTATAATCAACGGTCCAAGTCATTTGTAGTTATCTAAAATAAATATATGAGATATGTGTTTGTAAGTTATACTTTAATGAATAAGAATTAAATTATATATTGTGCTTGACTTTGTATTTCATAAAATAAAGTGAGAAAGAACTAGAAGGATAACAATACAATAGGATCACACTATATAAACTCACTTATTATAAAGAAGGCAAATGATGAGTGTCACAAGAATCAGAAAGCATTTATGTAAGTATAAATGTTTTCTTATTATTTTTGTTTATTTATTAATATAATAATAATATATTGATTGAATATTAGGTTTCTTTTTTTATTTTAGAATAAGATACAAAAGAAGTTGGAAAAGTATAAAACTGAGGGTTGACCTCAGTGTAGATAAGATTTATGATAAAATATTTGGTACACATTTAGCGGTAGCAAGCCAAATGTTTTAACATCTACATATAAGATAATTATTAAATAGCTTCAAGAGGAGAACAATAACCTTAAGGGTACATTAGAGGTTAAAGTAATCAAAGGAGAAGAAACTCGAGCTAAATTAGCAATCCTAGCTTTACTAAGTCCTAGCCTTGTTCTATCACTTCCTAGATATACTCTAATTTAATTTTAATACCTTTTTTTCTGAATTACAGAATAGATGAAGATGTAACTAATTAGTGACCATATTCTGAATGGTGAAGTTATATTTTGTTTGCTTTAAATTAAACCAAATAATTAGTGTTTCAATTTTCTCATAATAATTTTAGTTGATTTTAACCAAGTTTGTTCTTTGTTACAAGTATATGAATTTGGATAATATTTTTGGCTGATCTTTGACAATAAGTTCAGACATATTCCAATTTATGATTGTTTTTATCCATATTGTTTTGTTTACAAACTATACTGAATACTCAAACTATTATTAATATTTTGGGCAGGAACAAAGAATCGCCTATTAATGTTATATTACTTTTGTTAATACAACTTGATGATAGCATATAATGTTACTTATATAAGAAATGCTAATCATTTTGAATTAATACCGTAATTCAATATTTATTTGCTTTATTGGCACTCAACTTAATATTGACATTAAACAAATTTAATGGTGTGAACATCTAAAAATTATTTAGGATGGGGTAATTTGATAATAATGAGCAAATAATTCATAGTGAAAAATATGTTGAGATATTATATAGAAAATTATGGAAATTGCTTAATACTGTGAATTACACAAAAAGTTGGAAAAGGTTTTTGGCAATATTTTCACATGTACGCTTGTAGTTAAAAGACAATCCTTACGGAATTACAAAAACATATCAAAACATTTATAGCTAAGATAGCATAAAACGTAGCCAAATAATATTGCTTATATTCTTTTTTTTGTCGATCATATGGTGCCAAAAAAATTTTCTCGCCAACATTGATTTCTTCTCAATATTTGGTTATGTATTTATAGTGTTTTAGGTAAAAAAAAATTATTGTAACTAATAATTTATATTGTCTACGATTCAAATAAATTTATTATTTACGTACTTATTGAAGGTTGAGATGCCACAATAACGATTCTAGAGTCGTTTAAGGCCAATTTTGACAACTTTACACGAAAATGAACACACATGAAGTCACTGTAGCTTTCACAGTTATTCTTTTCTTTTTATTCTATTTTTGTTTCTGGTTCATTGAATATTCCCTACCGAGTAGGACAGCAACATAAATATACAATTACAAGCCCGCCAATGATTTTTATTCTGTATGCAAGTTTCTTCATTAACTAAAGTGGGATAGACAATTCGTGCAAATGCCCGTCTCTTTCTGATAGAAAAGGAATTTGTGGGAAGGATCAAAGATCATGAGAAGAAAGATGCAGTTTGGACCAGAAAAGCAGAAGCAAGTAAGTCCACTAGTTCTGCTGTATTTCTCATATAAACTGGGCTTGCAAAGAAAAACGGCCGAGAATATATGCATGAAGCTGTTGAGTGTTGACTATTGGTGAAAGTATATCGGAAGAGTTAGAAAAAGAAGAAGAAATGAGTGAGCTTAAAGTACTATTTGTGTTTGTACTTAGGGCAGGAACTACTTGTAGAACGTTAACTATGAAATGGACGGCTTAAGGTAGATGTGGGCTACTTTGTAAAAGAAACTTTCGAAAGTAAAATATATGAGTTTATTTTTATAAAAAATTTAAATAAATACTGTTAATATCCGTCATAGGATATATTTTATTTAGACATAATTTAATAATAAACTGTCTAAAATTTTTCTTATAATATAATCAATTCAAAACATTTATTCTATCGTGACAAAATAAAATAAAGATGGTATGTAATTATCTTTTTTTAATTTATATATTATCTTGTTTTTGAAAAAATAAACATTTTAAAATTTAAAAGTATTCAGTTTCAAAATTACATGTTCTTATTCTTAAATTACAAGTAAAATTCTTGTGTACTCAACGAAGGAATTGTTAGTTCCTAATTATTGACAGTTATCGATGCAATATAAAATACTGGATTAATTAAAAAAATTTAAACCTTATTTAATTTTATGACGATAGTTCAAACTTAAAAAGTAGCATTAAAATAAACATCATATTGGTATTTTTACTCACATATAAATTTTATTATTTAATGAATTAAAAATATAAAAAAATCTTAAAATAATTATACACTCCTTGTAATTCATAATTATTTTAGTATACTTAATATTTTTAATTAATTAAATAATAAAATTTATATGTGACAAAAATACTGATTTCACGTGGCAAACATTAATGAAAATTTTAACACCAGACTTTTTTTTTTTGAGAAATGACGTCAGACTATTTTTTCTAAACAATAAAAGTCTAACTTTTAAAGTTTAAAAGACTAAAATTTATAATTTTTTTATAATTAACCTACTAATTAATGGCTTGTTATTTCGGATTCAGTGTTCTTAAAGCAGAAAACACAACCATTGTGAGACTGAAAAAATGGTTTGATATATGAAAATGTTCTTAAAATTATTTTAATCTGTGGAATAAGAAATTAGGTTATTTGGAAAAAGCATTTAAAAGACCCTCTTTTGCAAACTATAGCGCTAAAAGGGGTTTTATTTATTTATTTATTTACTTTGAAAAAGAATAAATATATATTTCTCATGAACAAGGAAGAAAAGAATGCGTATAATCCGCACTAAACTAGTCGTCAGTTATACTTATCTATATATTAAAGCTAATGCAACCGTTATAGAATGTCATATATCATGTAGGATTCTGTTCAATTGGTAACATGACTGACCACTTATCATAAATGAACTGATTGTAAGTTATTCTTTCCACTACTCACACATATATTTTTGTTTGTGGATGGGGGGAGGTGCTGCTGAAGAATGAGAGGCGGCAACTGGAGCAGGAAATGCCATGCTCGGGTCTAGCCTCGCCTTTATAGGAATCATATTCTTCCCAAAGTGGCCGACTTCGTACATTGCGACTGCACACTTGTGCACATCAGGGTCGTTCGTTAGACTCAAATTGGTTAGAATGTGCCCCCCACAATCAAAGTTTTGTGTATCTTTTCAAGAGCTAATGCGATATTTCAGAATGGAAGCAGGAATATCCTATCAGACTGCAAAATCTTAACTTAGGTCACGTTAGGGATAGGAATTGTATGAACTAAAAACTGTTGAACATGAGCTTCCATAGTTGGATAGGCAACATTACCAAAACCAATGAGTGCTTAAAGAAGCAGTTACTTGTGACAGTGAGTCTCATATATATGAAATAGACCTAAGAAGTCTCTAAACATGGCAATATTCTCATCGCACCTTATAAGGACACAACAGTGATGATGAATGTCCAAGAGGCATCTAACTAAATATATATGCAAAAGGGGAAAAGGTGGGTGGGAGGAACCCATTTTTAGTGGCCTTGGGTGGAGAGGAATAAATAAATTCTTGACTTGGGAATATGACTCATTGGCCTTACTTTGAGCTAAGATTCTGACATTCTCATTCTGTAGAATCTGTAGCAGCTTTTCTTTTCTTCCTCTCTTAAAAGCTTTTTTCCATGGGAATACATTCCGTGATCATTTCTCACTTTCTTCTAATTCATCCAATGCTCATATCGTAACTGTGGTCAACAAAATGCATACAGTCCACATCTAACACGTATAATCCCTTCCCCATGATTGACTAGGTTATGAATATGATTCTGTTACTTAATTGTGTTTCTCCTTGCAAGGAAATTTATACTTGTAGAGAATCCACTAAAGCAAACGTAAGTACAAGGAAAGAACAAACGTCCAAGTCCTCTCTTCCAAAGTGGGGAATATCATCCATAGAGCAAGGAATAACGGTTAGATAACAGATAAAGAAAACTTTAAATATTCCCCTGTACAGTACAACTACAAACGCCAGAACAAGAAAGTGACAGAAAGAAAGACTCTTCATGCAGAAACACTTATAAGCAGATTTGGCAACATCAGTGTAAAGGTTAGTACTTCACATGTACTATTATAGCTAGGAAAGTCCTTGAGACATGAAATGAAAGTTAATAATTCTGTGCTTATTCCATTTTCGGCCATTCTTCAACTCCTTGTTAGACTATCTAATGATTATACAAATCAATGCAAGAAGTACAGTCAAAGTTGTTATAGAATGATGAACTGTATTTGTTGAAGCAACCACTATATAACTAAACACATGGTGGAATTTGTATTTCTTCACCGATCGATTACTTATCAAGAAAGAGGAATACAAAAAGTTGGCAGGTTTTAACCACTAAGTTACAGTCTTGGTTTCTCAATGCGCTGCATTGATCATCATGGGATGCTCAACCAATGTATGGTGTTTCGGTAGCATCATCCATGCCTGTTATTCTAAAGTTGTACTGTCACATTGTTTATGCAATGATGAGTTACAGTCATTACCATGTCTTCCTTACCAATTTATGACATCGCGTACGCTGATCCTAGTCGAAACTCGAAAGAGGTAATACTGAGTTTGCAGGTAATTTGTTCTTCTAACTTGCATGGTGCACAATCTTATGCATCTTGTGCGATTTATTCCCATCCACATGCAACCTAACTGTTTAAGAATACCACTTTAGTACTTTACGTAAAAGCCTTTTCCACAGATTCTCACAAACTTAGAAAAAATATCCTCGCCTATCAGAATCAAATGATCTTCCTAAAAAGGCCAATTGCAACTAATATGAAGATTCTGTTCGAGGAATAAAAAATTTTCATTTACAATTTGGTCAAGTGACTTCTCATAGTTTCTACGGAGTATAGAAATTAGTTGTTTTAGACCTCTCTATAGATGGGAATCGGCATAGAAGATATGTCGTTAATGTTGTCTCTGTTGTGTGTGTTTAATAATAAGTTGGCAGATTTATTCTCCATATAACTCAATATACGAGTTGATGTTGATTATAGAGATATTATTCTTTGCATTTTTATAAAGGTATAGCATAATTCTTGATGATCAACTCAAGAACAAATCCTTCATTTTGCATTGCAAAATAGAACAGCATAAGCATCAAGAACATGCAGTTGACACATATCAAGCTTTTACAAATGCAAATCCACAAAACAAATCCTATATATTATTTATATCATTCCAATTATTAGTTAAAAGGAAATCGACTGTGGAGATGCAGAACGCTAACTGTTATACTGCTAGAGGCTAAAGACAAAAGTTAGTGACTGCACTTGTAGGAGCAGACATGAATTAACAACATATTTCTATTCCTTCAGAAAAGCTGCTAATGTGTGCAACACTTGTAGGAGCAGACATGAATTAACAACATATTTCTATTCCTTCAGAAAAACTGCTAATGTGTGCAACACTTGTAGGAGCAGACATGAATTAACAACATATTTTTATTCCTTCAGAAAAACTGCTAATGTGTGCAAGTGAATAAAAGACCATCCCTTTCTCCGATGCACATATATTCCATGTTATCTGCAAACTCAAAGAAAATTGCACTGAAAAAGATGAATGAGATGGGACAAGAAGTTTAAACGATAATTAACACTCCTATATTTTATTATTAAATTTGGTTATCTTATATAGACAAAATACATTTCAGTCGCCAAATTTTGCTTATAAGATAAGATTAAAGGTAATCTAAGATTTATTCTAAGATAATCTAAGACCTATTTTAAAAAAATTTAAACAACTCTAAAATTTGAATTAATTTCCAACATTCTCTCTTAATTCAAATTTTCTAGATGAAGCACGTCTCCCTTAATCTTTAGAATATTATATGAAGAGTAAAACTTCGATAAATGAATATTGTTGGAACTTGAAAAATTATTATCTTATACGAAGTTATTAATTTATCGATAAATGAATATTTTATTAATTTATCGATAAATTAATATTTATTAATTTATAGAATAATTTTATTTTGTACATTATATTTGTCAAATTAAACAATTAATTTTTTCTGTAAATAAGAAAAGAAAATAAATAAACAATTAATTAATGATGGTGTATTGTATCTAAGTTTATTAATCCTGTCAAAAATAAGTTTATTAATCTTAGATTAGCGTGATTCAAAATAAAGTGCATGTAGGTACATTAGAATATGAAGTGTTGTGAATTGTTTCAAGTATATCGTACTATATAGAATTTATAAATAGATACATGTACTTTAACTTCATATACCAAAATGTAAAAATTCATATATTATATCTTCTCTTTCATGGCTACTCATTTGAAAGATGAAATTGAATTCAATTCGCATGAAAAGAAGAATCAATTGACTATAGATACATATTTTAGGAAAGCATAAAATTTGAAATAAATATTGTTTAAGAAGTACTTTATTTTATGAATTATGTATGTAATTTTCATACTTATTTAATGAATTATTATTTTATATTTTCAGTGGGTCTTAAGGAATTTTTTTAAAACTATTATCTTATGCATTTAGCGAGGTTATTATTTTATCCTATTGGCCCAAGTCAGGACCAGAGAAAATTATTATTTAATCGAGATTATTAATTTATCGAATAGTCATTTATCGAGGTTTTACTAACTATACACTTGTTTGATAGGCCAAAACTCTGTTTCATATATCATCACTGGCCTAATCACTAAATGATAAAATTTACCTTTGAGTTTGAGTGGTATCTTTTTTTCACATCAAACTTTTGATGTATTTCTCCATTTAAATCACCCTAATTTGATACTATGGACTATATCTTCATCGATCTCTCCATTGCTTTAGGTAATAGATCCTAGGTACTTAAAACACTTTTTTTATGATATAACTTTTGAATCAATCTTTACTTCCATATTGGCAGCCACCTTATAACTTAAAAAGTTACACTCTATGTACTTAGTCTTAGTTTTGCTTAATTAAAAACCCATCGATTCTAACTTATCTCTTCAACACTCTAGTTTGACATTGACACCCTACTTTGTCTTATCCACTATGACAATATCATCAGTAAACAACATACACTAAGGCATATCCCTTTAAATATTCTTGGTGAGTTCATTCATCACTACTACAAATAAAAAAGTGCTCAATAAGGAGCCTTGGTGTAGCCTAATACTGATTGAAATTTTTTTATACATATTCTTATCGTCTTTACTCTAGTATTTACTCATTCATACATATCCTTAATAACTCATATATAGGTCAAAGGAAATCCCTTAACCCCTAAACACCTCCATGAGATCATATGCCTTCTGTAAATCAATAAAACCAAGTGTAGATTATTTTGTCTTTCCCTACAATATTCCATTGATCTTCTTAAAAAATGTAAAGCTTATGTGTTGGACCTTCTTGGCATGAAGTCAAATTGGTTCTTTAAGATAAGAGCATCCTTTCTCACTCTCTTTTCAATTGCCTTCTCCCACAACTTCATGGTGTGACTATATAGTTTGATGCCTCTATAGTTGTTACAATTTTAGATATCCCCTTTGTTCTTGTATAGATGAATTAACATACTAAGTCTCCACTCATTCGACATTTTGACGAATTTAAGGATCGCACTAAAAAGCTTGGCTAACTAAGTAAGACTCTCTTCGCTTAGGCTCTTTCACATCTCTATAGGTATCTCATCAAGTCCTACTACCTTTTCACTTTTCGTCTCCCTCAAAGCTCTTTCAATTTTTGTCATTGCAATTTGCCTGCAACGACTCATCTTACGAAACCATTTTGGACGTGTTAAGATCACCTAAAGAGATGTTGTCATATGTGCCTTCATTAAAAAGACTATAGAAGTACTTTTATCATCTTCTCTTGATGTCATTTTCAATCACAAACACTCGCCTTACTTTATCTCTTATACAATTAACTTGATCGAACTCTCTCATATTTCGTTCCTTAAGTTAGTAGGCAAATAACCATTATTACAAACTACTGATAACATGAAAATATTAAATAAATTGTGTAAAATAACAAAAAGAAATAGAGCAACAATAACTTCTCAACAATCATATGATATAGAAATGCAAGTGAACTTCACTAACTTATATAAGTGGCTGTTTAACTTTCACAATTATAACTTATTTCATGTGATTAAATACGTCAATCATAAATCCACAACTATAACTCATTTTATATGAATACATAATTTAACAATAACTGATAACTACAACCTATTTTGTGTGATTATATAATTTAATCATAACTATAACTCTTATAGTGTGATTATATAACTTAATCATAAATTTATAACTATAAGCTATTTTTCTGTGATTACATAATTTAACATTTCTACCATAAACTTACAAGTATAATTGATTATGTATGATTACATAGTTCAACGATAAGTTCATAACTTTCTAACTTTTTTATTAATATTATAATTTAATTTTCATTAAATATCATGCTTTCTAGTTTTTCATTATAAATCATAAAGAATAAACACGCGCGCGCATAAATAATCCTTAAGCTTTAACTTTTATATTACAAATGAATCTTTTTAATTTAATGTAATATTAGTTTATTTAAGAAACAAGTTAAATATATCAGCGATAAAAGTTTAGATATAATGATTAATAAAATAACAAATCACAATAATTTATATAATTTAGATATGATTCTTGACAAAATATTTACTATTCACAAAATTAATTTTTAATTCTTGATTTATCTCTAAATTCTATAATTATATAATTAATTAACTAATTTTATAGTCTTCACTTTGACGTTTTTATTAATTTCAGTTATAAACTTGTAAAGTTGTAATCGATAAAAATCATAAATTTCACAACCAAATTCTCATCGACTCATCATTGCAACAAATTTATTAAACATTTCAAACTCAAGCCATAAATTTATCAAGCCACATCAAATGCCAACATTCTACAAGTTTCATGCTAAAATCAGTTCTTTTGTCTATTATTACGATGTCTTATTTTGTTCTATAAATTTTAATTATTTATTTATGTGGATCTTACGTGAGTCTCACATAAATTTACGCAAGATCCGCATAAATAAATAATTAAAATTTATAAAACAGAATAAGAAAATATTATGATGTCTTATTAGGTTCTATAAATTTTAATTATTTATTTATATAAGTTTAACGTGAGTCTCATATAAATTTATGCGAGATTCACATAAATAAATGACTAAAATTTACGAAAAGAAACTAAAAAACTCACCCCCTAAAAAATCAATAGATACACAGCTAACAGAGAAACATTTTTTAAAAATGCCACCATCGTCGTTCTTCAGCCTTAACTTTGGTACAAATTGTTACACACAAAGCAGAAGAGCCGAGGAGGTGCCACTCAAGTCTCGAGGAGAAGAAAAACAGTGTCAGACGAAGAAGCAACCATGGAAGCAAACGAGACAACGGTGATACAGAGCAACGACAATGATGAAGTCGATACCTAATAGGAACAGACAAACAACAACGACGGAGAAGTAGTAGGATGGACGGCGGAGCAATGACGACGGGCAGGTGAAGAGACTTGAGAGAGTCAGGACAGAGAGAGGTGTTGTTTGTGTTTGGTTTTGATGGTTGTGTGTGTGAGAGACAATGAGAAATAGCAGATGTAAAGGAATAACCTTTTTTTTAGCCCTAATAATTTAAATTATTTTAGCATAAAAATAATCGAGAAAGCAAGAAAAGAAGAATATCCACATGGACAACGAGACGCTTGAAACTGACCGCGTAATAACCACCACTTGGATAAGAGAAACATTCATTACACTACTTCTGCATCTGAAACAGAGCACCCAAAAAGATGGCTTCTTTAGCCTCTCCATTCACCACCAACACTTCTTGGGTTCTTCAGAGACCTCACTCTCACACCCAACAACCACGTTTCTTACCCAGAGCTTCCCTTGACCACCAACTCAGTGCAAGACAGCTTACTAACCGTAGAGATTTTGTATATCAATGTGCCACCACTCTTACACTACCGCTTATCTCTCCTTTAATCCATGTCCGTCCTGCCATGGCTGAAGATACCCTCTCCGAGTGGGAAAGAGTTTATCTACCCATTGACCCTGGCGTCGTCCTCCTCGACATCGCCTTTGTCCCTGATAATTTGCAGCATGGTATTTACGGTCTTCTTCACTACAGTCTTTGGTGTTCTAGTTATATCAAATTTCTTAAGACTTTATTGCTGTTGTGAAAGAATTTATTCAGAAACCAGTTCATATTTTCTGTTTGGTATCGTAGTTTATTGGGGGTGCTAATGAGATTAGCTAGAATTTGATTGACATTATAATCTGACTCGTAAAGGCCATACGGTGGTCGTGTGGTGAAATTCTTGTCCCTCTAGGTACATCAAGATCAGTTATTAGAGAAAAATGCACCTCTTAGATGTGTAATCTTGAGTTGTTGTTCATTGAGAATAGTGCTGACAATTTTCAGACCTTTACAACTGGAGGTGACTGAGTTACCCCTGACTTTTTCAGATTTAAGAACTGGGTAGCTTCTTATCCCGATGTCAAGTGTCTTTAGTTATAAACCTATGCCTACTGCAACCTTCCCTTCTAAAGTTGGTTGTATCATACCTTATGGAAAAAATTAAAGCATTAATCATTGCTTTATCTCTCACTTGTAGTCATATCATAAGTCTTCATCCTATGACTGCTTGAATTTGAGGCTTGGTAATTGTTTCCAAGACTGCCTTGCCATCTTTTCACGTGAGGTCATTCTTTTGGAAAATCTTTCTCCCGGTGGATTCGTGCTTAAGTGTAAAACTGCCTGTGCCTACCTAATACAATTTATCAACTAGCATAAGGAGCAGTTTTGTGTAACAGACTACGTTTATCTATTTTGTTTCTAATGGACATTTTGGCCTGGGACCTAGTTTCTAATCTAGAACTTTGTAGGTTTCCTGCTGGGTACCAGGCAGACCATTTTGGAGACCAAGGATGGTGGAGACACTTGGGTTCCTCGGTCAATACCATCTGCGGAAGAAGAAGATTTCAACTACAGATTTAATTCAATTAGCTTCAAAGGGAAGGAGGGATGGATAGTTGGAAAACCTGCAATTTTGCTGTACACCTCGGATGCTGGGGAAACCTGGCAGAGGATACCATTAAGTGCTCAACTTCCTGGTGATATAGTAAAGTCATCCTAAACACTAGATAGATACTACTTCAACTTCTAAGAACTTTGGCTTCAGTTATATCTATTGTTCGAATGGATATCAGTGACACGAAAGCTTTTATACATATTAAAACACAATCATCTTTTTTCCTTCTCTGTAGAACAAGGAAACATGGCGGCTCTCAGATTTTCTCTTTTCCAGGAAGAGAGCTTTTGCTATTCATAGGAATTATTTATTTCTTCCAGATGCAGAAAGTGGTTAGCAATTGATTCTTCTGTAAATCTGCAGGTGTACATAAAGGCTACTGGGGAGAAAAGTGCAGAAATGGTAACTGACCAAGGAGCCATATATATTACCTCTAATGGGGGCTATAACTGGAAGGCTGCAGTGAAGGAGACTGTCTCAGCTACTCTGAATAGGTAGGTTTTGTCCCCAGTAGTAGAGTAATCGAATTCCTATGTGCAAAACTTGGTGAATTATCATTAGGAAATAGCTTCAGTTGATCAAAAAGATTTAGAACTAATGTTAAATGATTACATTGAAAATCCCTCTTGGACTTGCTGTCCCTTTCGAAATTGTTAACAATTTGTTAACGTGAATGGCAACATTTGAGTTGCTTTCCTGCTTCAACCAACTTGGCTTCTTTCTCAAATTCATGAAAACGATGATTTCATTCTGCCATGTAAATTCTCATTTTGCGTCTTTGTTGAAGCTTGGCTGCGTTTAACCCAATTTATGTTGGAAATGTTGTGATCCAAGTGAATGATATGTGTGATTATTAATTTTCATTTAATTCCTTTTTGTCCCCACATCCATCTGAAATTATCATTTACTACTTTCTGTTGCCCCTACTTTCTGACATGAAAGTTATGTTTATTTTGTATGGGTTCCTCTCTTTTTATCATTGTTCATTTAACTATTATAATTACTGATCAGCCAAGTTTGTGTGGGCTTTCTTAAACTAAAGAAATGTAATTTTGGAGTGGGGAGACATTGATGGGCCTTTGATGCTTTTGCAGAACAGTTTCTAGTGGTATCAGTGGTGCAAGCTATTACACAGGAACTTTTAATACTGTAAATCGTTCTCCAGATGGCAGATATGTTGCAGTCTCAAGTCGTGGGAACTTCTATCTCACATGGGAGCCTGGCCAGGTGAGATTCTTTTTCTTCCTCTGTACTATTCTTTTTTTGTCAGAGAATGTGCATCTCGTTTATCATATTCTGCTTTTGGACCAAGGATTTCATTAGTGTCCACTACTTGCAGCCATTTTGGCAGCCACATAATAGAGCTATTGCAAGAAGAATTCAGAACATGGGGTGGAGGGCTGATGGTGGCCTCTGGCTTCTAGTTCGTGGTGGGGGGCTTTATCTCAGTAAAGGAACAGGAGTAAGTACATTTTGGAATCACTTTCTTTTAGCATTAATAATGCATCAAAGAATGATGATGAACATATTCAAAGATGTAATGATGTGATTTAAAATTGTTTACATGGTATCAAGCCCAAGAACCTTGGTCAACTTTCTAGTGTTGCCCTTTCATCAAACTCTTGTAGATTAGATCCAGAAAAGTGCTGAAAAGTTATTAGCATGTTCTCCTGCCAGATTTCAACAAAATGGTACATAAAAAATGAAGCATTTGGCAAGGCATATTCAACTGAAGCAAATCGACATGAAGCATGTATTGAGACTGAGATAAATTTAATGAATAGTAAGCCATCACATAAAAAAGAAACATACTGTTTCGTTTGAAAACCTTAGTTATGAAACAAGGCGAAAAATTTAAGAATCATCTCTCAGCAGGTAGATGATGAAAAAGAAGATTAGAGGTGGAAATAGGAATGGTAGAATGGTAATATATGTTCTCTATCCTTTCCATCAAACACATGCTCCCAAGTAAAAATCTGGCACTTCGTTGGTGGCCAAGGAGGCCTAACTAAATAATTTCTTATGTTTGATAAGGCATTATCTTCTACATGCATGTTAAGATCTGAATGGAAAAGGAATCTTTCCCTTTCCATGTATATTCCTAGATGTAATCAGGCATTCTCATTTTTTATCAAAAATAAAAAAGGATTCTCAATTTATCAAAATTAAGAGAGCATTCTCATACCATTATCCTCGTATTTTACCTCGACTAAGATCCTGGTATTACTGTATGATTTTTATACAGTAATATAGAGAACATATCAGTACCTCAGATGGTATGCCTAATTTAAGATCAAGTGTTTGCTTTCAAGTAGATCCACAAGAACTTCCAGTCTTTGTATTTATGAACACATATGCATGGCAGTTGCATTGATTCCTCTTTGAGATTTCATCCCTCTGCTGATTGTTGAGTGATAAAGATTTTTGATGATGTAGATAACAGAAGACTTTGAGGAAGTTGCAGTACAAAGTAGGGGTTTTGGTATTCTAGATGTTGGGTATCGTTCAGAGGTAACACACTAACAGCTTATCATATTTAATTGTGGCAGTATGGCCTCTCAATAATTGGTGTAAATATTCTAGGTTATAATCTATATACTGCAAAATATTTGTAGAGCATTTTACAAAAAATATGTTGCTGTAGTTCCCTCATTGAGTTTCTCAACTCTTAAGAAGATTGCTCTTGAACAGGATGAGGCCTGGGCAGCAGGAGGTAGTGGTATTCTGTTGAGAACCACTAATGGCGGGAAGACATGGATCCGTGACAAAGCAGCTGATAATATTGCGGCAAATCTTTATTCTGTGAAGTGAGTCCAATCAAATTAAGTGCTGAATATTTTGTCTGATTTTTCAGTTCATTAACGGTTTCCTCCGTGACATGGGGAGAGACTATTAGCAAGAAAGTAACAGTTTCCACTGGCATCCATGTTGATGTCATTCCCCTATTAATTGTGCCATTTAAATAGTTGATTCAAAATTTAGTTGTTTTTAAGAAGCTGACGAAAGGAAAACAATTTGGAATCTTGATTCTGAGTGCTCGGAAGATTTATTACCAACTTCTGCTTCAGCTGAACTGGATTCAGAAGTCAAGTACATGAAATTTGTACAAAAGACATCAGTAAGGAGAGAGTTGAATTAATATGGTGTCTGTGTAACCTGTTTATGGTTTGATCCACACTTCTGGTTTTTTGGAAACTGCTAAAACCATTATCTGAACAGTCATTGCACCTGTCAAACTTCTTACTAGGTTGCATTCACAAGCCATTGATACTCGTAATGTTCTTTTCTCAGGTTTATCAATGACAGGAAGGGATTTGTTCTGGGAAATGATGGTGTTTTGCTTCGTTTTCTTGGATAGAAGCATTGCTTTTGTGCAGTAAATGGTAGGATGGTTCTTATGTTTCTTGAACGGAATTATATTTATACGTTACAGAGAACTCATTACTTGATATCCAGTATGTTCATAATGATTGAGTTGAGTTGTTTGTGCGCAACCAATTTTAGATTCCTAAAAGCTTATGGCTGTTTCAAAGTAAAATTTACAATATCTGCATCTCTACCGGTTAGAACAAAGGGTCTCAATCTGCTCATATGCAGATAATTCTGAATTTGGTGCAATCATAGAGACAGTGAGTAGTTTTAGCTGGACAAATGACTTCCAAGTTTTTATTCTGTTAATTGATCAAACTCTTAGTTTACTGAGATTTTGGAAAACTGTTTGTACCAATTTATTGGAAGCATTGAATTTGTACTTTTGATTTACCAACTGGAAAGTATAACGTGAAGTAGCTGAATAACAAGAGCAGAAGACCAAAACCTTGAAATTTCAGGTGTTGCTTAACCTTAAACAGAAAGATCCACCTACACTTTATTATGGAGGTAAATGAACTCATTCAGGGATTTGACCTTCTGGATTGAATTTTAATGAAAAGCTCATACTTTAAAAGATCACTTACCTTAAAAAGTGTACGATAACCTAAAAACTTCAGAATGGAGAATAAAAAGCAGGACTAAAAAGACACAGGTGATCACAACCATACACTTGGAAGGACCCTTTTATAACAGTGGCATTGGATTTAATTGTCATTCGATGCCTGCTCGTCCTTCATTGCAAGGAACAAAGGACATGTGCTTACACAGAAGATACGGCCAATGTATGCTTTATGTGTTGTCCACGGATTGTTTTTACTTATTCAAAGTCGTATACATGCTGTGTACCACTAATACATTCTAAAAGGAGTTAAATAACACTTTGATGCATCAAGTTATTATTTTGTGCTTCTTCTAATCAATGAAAGTTTCAACCTTAATCTGTAAAATCAATGTGTTGGATATTGAGGTCATGTCAAATTAGAGTTATAGATTTTTTTTGCAATGCTTAATTGGGTTGAAACAGTTCAAATTTTGATAAATTAAAATTAATATGATATTATTTTAGTTGAATGATTAAATTTTTTATTTTTAAACATAATATTTTAATACTTAATTAAGTCCAAATTTTATATAAAAATAAAGAAACAACAACAACAATCAATAGAAATCTTACTGAAACGCGAAATCTGGAGAGGACTAATAGTACACAACGTTACTCTTAAATATAAAGAAGCGTATAGTATAAAGTGATGGATTAATAACTAATTTCTAGTCCCTTTTTTAAAAGATTAATTAAAATTTTATTTTTTCTCAATTACTTAACTTTTTAAGTAATTTTTAAATGATTTTAATTTTATTAATATATAAAAATTAATTTTACATATAAATAAGAGGAGGTCAACATGTCCTAATCTCAAGTCCCACACTTGGATCATGATCAAATCAAATCTTAAACTACTATTTTATGATTTGAAGTAATTTAACATCATAGGTTGGTGGAAGACTTGATCATATGATACTTCCTTTTGAAAACATAAAGGACAAGTTAATGGTCTTTACTAATACTACTGCATGATGAACGGTGTGAGTGACTATATATAAATATAGCTTACCTGTCCAGTGTCCACCCAACCCCCTGTCTCGCATCCTCCCCGCCACCGTCTCCGCCTTCTACCACCATCGGCTACGCTTTCCTCCTCCTCCTTCTCCTCGTCGCTTTATTTATGAATGCCCAATGTAAATTACTTGAATCAAAATTTCCGTTTTTATCCCTTGCCAAGTCCTCAATCTACTTTACTTAACAATCCACCCAACTCTGTCCAAGTTAAATTAGAAAAAGAAAAGCTTTGATTTTGATTGCGCAGATCAGGCCCCAAATGTTCACTGTGAAGTCCCTCCACGACGATTTCGATTGCTGCACTCCAATTTTGAGCAAGTATAAGGAGAGGGACGAAGATGATGACGACGACGACGGCGACGACGGTTATAAGAAGGAGCAATTCTTGGATCCTTGTACTTCCTTCCATTCCAACAACGATAGCAACCATTTTATTACTAACGACAAAACCGTTAACGACCACAATCACAAGAATAAGGTTGCTCCTGCTACGACGTCGTCTTCTTCTTCTTCTGGGAGTAATGGTGGCTTTATCCAGCATCCCGTTTCCAAATTCGACACGCTCGCCGGCGTCGCCATTAAGTACGGGGTTGAGGTATAACGAATCCCTTAGCTTGAGAGTCTTTTATGTTTCTTTTTGCTTATTTGCGACTTTTGATTTCTGAAGCAATCCCCAGAACGCAATCACTTTTTTTTAAATTAAAAAATTATAAATTATAAACTATACTTTGATTTGATATATAGCCTAAGTACATTTTTTTATCTCTATTCTCGTGTGGAGTCTACGTAATTGATTAGTTTCAGAGAGATTAATGATTTAATTTAATCGTAGAAGTTTGTTAAACTTAAGATGTCTTTTTTATTCATATTAGTTTCATGAACCTCTGCGTTTTTTGGGGTGAATTGGTTAAGGGAAACAAGTTTCTTCTTTTCTGGCATGTTAAGACCTGTCTGAACGTAGTCTTTGCTTTACTTTGCATCATTATGATTCACATACTTACCAGTGAAGACTGTCTTCCGTTACAATTTGAGTCTCTTCTTTGTTGTAAGTCTTACTTATCATTTAAGTTTTGGGGTATTGAATTTCTTTGTTCATTGTGCCATTTCTTTTCCATATTCTCTAAGCTTATATGTCCCTAAATTTTCATGTCCAACCCATATGACAATATCATCTGATTTACTTTTCTGGTTACCCTGCATTTTTTAGGTTTCTGATATAAAAAAAATGAATGGTCTGGTTACGGATCTCCAAATGTTTGCTCTCAAGACTCTTAAAATTCCACTTCCTGGTCGCCATCCTCCCTCGCCTTGCTTGTGCAACGGTTCTGATTCTGCAAGGTATGGACATACTCCCATAGTTATGTTCTCCTTTTGTATTGCTTTTTATTTGTTTATTCTGTTTTCTTTTCTCTTGTAAGTTGTAATGCTTCATCATTGCTTTGTTTCTGTTGAAGTAATCCAGTTCGATGACTGTTCCTTTAAATTTTATTTAAAACCTAAACAAGAGCTGTTCTTTCATTTGTGAGCTTTGATCATCTTTCCATCATAAGTGCTTAAAGTTTATGCGAGATTTTATTAGGACTTGAAGCGTTCTAGTACAGTAATATCCTGGGCATCAAACTTGCCACCTCTTTTAACATGATTCCTTGCTTTTGCGGATTGTTAATATAATGTATTAGAACTAGCTGGCTTCTCCTGTCTGCAACCTCATGTTGCTGTTTGGATATAGAGTTAATTTAGCTGCAATTTTTGGGTAATAATAAGAGTCTAAAATTTGTTTGAAGACTTGTATAAACATGCTAGGCATACTTTGCTGCAACACGTATATGTTCAACTACAAAATATGTGATGTATCTTCATATTTGTGCTGTTTAAGACATACAAGACTTAAACTAATGCTCACCTGTCACATAGCAATCTTAAATCTTGACCTGTTTTTGTATCGTCTTTGAAGTTCTATTCTAAATTCAGTTGCAAGAATTGAGTTTAACCATTAACAATCTCATTAGCATGAATGAGTGGATAAGTCAATCAGTATGGTTAAAGGGAGATCACATTAAGTGGCTTTGTAAGATTAGTACCATACTTTATCCTGGAAATGCCAACTCAAACTAGATTTAGGATACTGATGAAAGCTACTACCTTAATTTGTGTCTGTGCTTTAGGTAGGTGGGCTTCCTATTTTTTACAGGACAGTTATTCTTAGTTAGAAATGGGGTAATCGTGTTATTTGGTGGAAGTGGTAACGACAGTGTCCTCGATTTAGATGCTTGTTAGAACATGCATTGCAACACCCAAAAGTGTCAATAGTGCCGGGTGGCATTGAATTGGTTGTGTACATATACTTATGGAGATGCAGGTCACAAAAGTATCAGAATGGAACTGATAATGAAGGAACAGGAACAACTCCATTCTAGTCTGGAGTGGTATTGTTAAAACGAGATGTTTGTGCTATTTCCGTTACCTGCAACATATAATATGGTTCCAGTAGTTATTTGTATCTCCTGGACTGCACCTTTAGTGCACCCTGATTTCATGGTTTGATCCTTGCTGTGCGCTGCTGTATTTTTTACGTCACAGCTGCATGGTTGATTTGGGAAGTCTTATTTTACTTGGAACTGAAAACTCATTTGCATACTAGAAGAGCTTACTCATGCTTAGATGTTTTTTGGTAACCAATATACTGACATTTGTTGCTTGTTTTATTTCATATTCTTAGTGAGTTGTATTTCGTTTTTGAGGGATTTCTCATGGCATTAATGCATTTAAGGCTTTTGATTCTGCATCCACGTCTTTACAAGAGTTGGGGAAGGGATGTATGTCATAGACCTTTAGTGACAAATTAAATTGCTGAATCTGATCTCAATATTTCTTTTTAAGTTGCAAATTCGATAGGGTTTTTCTCAAAGTTCGTGAATGCATTTTTCTTATCTCTTCTATACCTGCAGTCTGTCTCTTGACTATGTCCAAACTCTATATATATTTGTGATCAACCATAAATTAAAAATATTGGGACTATTTTTGCAGACTGAACAAATATAAGAAGAACCCACCTCGTCCTGTGAAGACTGGTATCTTTGATCAATTCAAAACCTTAAAGCCAAATTCTTCTGAGCGGAAGGTTTCTGCAGCCATGAGCTCTTTGCAAGGTTACTATGGGCTGAAGCCAAAATATGAAAAGAGTAAACAGGAAGGTTTTGAAATGGCAATCTACAGCAAAAGAAGTTCCAACTTCCTTGAAGATGATCAGTATCAAAAACCCTCGTCATCCTCTAATCCACCACTGAGCCTTAACCGCAAATCTAAGAGCTTAGCTGATGGCCTTTCTGATGATAATAACCGGGTACAGGTTGATGAAACTAACTGCGAGGAAAAGAATGAGAAATCTATGAGCAGGCGACTGAAATCAGAAGCTGACTCTCCTGAACTGTTGATCAGGGATGATAACAACAGTGGAGGTGCTTTTTCAGCAATCACAGGAAAGTGTTTAGCCCTAAGATCCAAAGGGACCAGCCGAAGTAGTTCATCAGCTGAACCTGAAGCAGGTGGGGCGACTCCAATACCAATAAATCTGATGGATTCTCCTATAGATGACGGGGTTTCAGTGATAAAAAAGTCATATAGCGCATCAAGCTTCCCTGAACAGGATGGTAGCACTTCATCCATTTGGCAGGCTTCCAAATGGAGTATGAAGCCAGATCTACAGGCCTTAACAGCTTCAGCAATTACAAAGCAAATTTTTGATGGCTTGTCAAACCCAATAACTGGTCGAAGAAACAAAGCTGCACTTGATTGATAAGTCGGCACTTAAATTACCTGTTGCCTGCAATCTGGTCAGCCGGTTTATTGCTTTAAAGGTAAATAGAAAGAGATACAACAGAATACGAAAGGATCAGCCCGAAAATGTTTATATGTGATCTTAGCAGTTTTCATTTTTATATTTAATTATTTATGATTTTTTTTCATAAATGATAATTTTGGTGTTTGCATCAGGAGAAATTGGCAATGTATCATCTTACCAGTATTTTTCGTATAGACTAAACGATTTACAGATTGTTGTACCATTGCAAAGTAGCGGTATAGCCTCTTCACGTCTTGGTAGATACTGTCTGGACTCCTGAATGTGAACACGAAATGGGATTGCAAATCACATTGTATTTGCTCTTTAGTTTGTTAGTTTTAGCATAAATAATAAACTAAAAAAAGTTCAAGTACTTGGAAAGTTGCCTTGTTTTGGACTTTGAAGGACAAATTTGATCATGAATGAAACTGCTTTTGAATACTTGGCTCTCTTACACTGCATATTATGAGAATTAAAATTTAAAAAAATGAATTATAGTCTTACAACCATAATAATACATTTTAGCACCAAATGACACATTATCTTGTCCTGAAACTTGCGTAACAAAAGGCTTCAAGTCAGCTTGTAATGTTTACATTTGACATCCGATCACGAAATAATTCAACAACTTCAACGATTGGACTTGCTACTTTGATTGGGAATCTATATATATATATATATAAAAGGTGACTTTATTTCACTGATAAAGTTAAAACTTGTCAGACGTCAGAATATCTTCCCAATCCCAAATAATGCCCCTTAGTTGTAGGAATCCTAATGTGGCTACAACATGAGCTGCGTTATTGCACCATATCTTCCAAGAACTGCGCCACGTCCATTGCAGAACAAAGCTTCCCGCTTTGGATAAAGTAGAGATGCTAACTAATGGCCCGATCTTTAAGGTTCGAGCCTTGGGAATGCCTTAAAAGAGGATTCAGGTTTCTTCGCTCCAAAGGTGTCCCATTAGACAAACAAATAAGTAAAACTAATGTTTCCACTGATATATAAGCTGAACAGAAAATATGTCCCGAAAGTCCACAAGAAGAAAATGCCTGACCCTGAAAACTTCAAAACTCTCCGATGGCAAGAAGTGGCGAAGTGGTTAGAATTCGCACAAGACCTAACATTTCATCTTCAGCCCACCCCAAGAAAATCACTGTAGGAGTTAACCATACAGAAGGCTAGCACTTGCATTTAATTAACATGGATTGATTCAGGTCAAGCTGCCCCAAGACTCTCCAAAACGTGAAAGCGAAGTCATAGCTTGAAATCCCTAACCAATGTAACTAAACAGCATTACAATTGACAAGCCTTCAGTCAAACAACCAGATCTCTTCAGAGTCAGAATACCCCCCATACTGGCATCTTACAACTTAATCAGATGATAGGATAACTAAAGCATCCAAGGCTTGCACGCACGAAGATACATAACCAGGAAATCACAATATTGCATAGGATAAAAGTTTAGGAAAGTGCACAGGTGGACGATGTTCTTGCGCAGATTTATTTATCAAATGGTTAAATGTGTAATCCAACATATCACAACCGTCTTGCTATCATCCAGGAACTAAGAAAATGATGTATCATTTGCTCCATAAAATCCTATACATATCAAACACAACAGAGACAAGGAGGAAGCTGAAATGTGATGCCACTCGAAGGAAAGAAAAAGCAGAATCTGAGAGGTAGAAGTATTGTCCAATACCAACTGCATACACTTGAGCCATCTCTATTATTCTGTTATAAAATCCCGATGAGTTTTTCCCAGTTGATAACACCCTTTAATATGACCATAGATTAAAAGATTAAGAAAAGGAAAACTAGGAAAATAAACATACTACTGTTTGAAGGAGAATGGAAACAAAAAGCAAATTGTTCAAATTGTCTTAACTGTAATCGGTACACAGCTGTACAGCATGTTATAGACGTAGCAAATGTGCAGGAAGGGATTTCTTATATGGTTTAACTTGAAAACTGTCACTACTTCAGAACCACTATACTTTCGTCCATAAAGATGTCAGGAAAACTACTCTCAGTAGTAATGTACAATTGAGAGCACAGTAACGAGTATAGCATCCATGTCAAATATTTACCTTGACATTTGCAGAAGTTTCTTTCAACCTTATTGTCCAACGTCACCACAAACACCATAAACAACAGGGAGTGTGGCTTAAATTTTTGCTCCACCTGTCAAAATATGATTTATTAGTATCTCTTTGTCAAGTAATCTACCAAACATCGTTAGTAAGAGGTAAGATAATTATATTATAGAAAAAAAAAACACCATTTTCCCCATAGGCAAAATGCCCTCAAGTAAAAGCCCAAAAAAAAAAAAAAGATTCAAAATTGAGCATACATGGGAAAGTTCCAAAAGAACTCTCTTAGCAGGTTCCATAAGGCCTTACTATAAGCAATTAAAGTGGCAAATTTCTCTCTGTGGCCACAAGATGCCTCCCAGTGCCAAGAAGACCTACATATGACTACCTTGATTCCCCTCACCCTATCTAATCACACACTGCTTCCCCAATCCTAAACACAAAAATATTTAGTTCAAAGCACAAAAGGACTACTAAATTCGGGTTCCCCAATTAATCAGTTCAAGATGCTCTCAAGCCAGACTAATTAGATAACAGTGGTAATAATTAAAACCAAAAATCTTCTCAAACCATTAAAAGGAACAAATTATGCAAAATGAACAATCTCAAAAGTGATACACACTCATCACCACTCGTGCTCTGACCTTAAAATAATGCCAACAACATAACCTCTTCCAGAACAATTATTAGAGTTCCTAATATGCTACGAAAAATTACTAATTCAACACAACAACAGTTAGACTCAAAGGAATAGTTATTTGATCATGACAGATCCCATTTAACAGGATTTCTAAAAACAAACATAAATTATCGACTTCTCATCAACCTTAAATAGAGTCGTTTGGAAATAGAAAAGTTTCACTGTTCTTGATAATCAAGAAACGACCCTTAAGAGTGTGTAAACTACTGCCTTAACCAGTAAAATAACAGACATCAAAAAGAGAGGGATGCGACTAATTTCTATAGACTTTCTCTCATCCAGAGGCACATTTTTCATTCCAATCCAGCTAAGAGTCTGCAAATAACTACAAAACCAGCTTCTCAATTTTCATGGGAGTGCTTGCTATAGCATAGAAACATGATGCTTTATAGCCACCAAATCCGACACTTATACCTAAATAAGTTTCACCAGGCATCTCGTAGCACTGACAGACATTATCAGAAGCAAAGACCAGAGTATGAGAGAACTAGAAACAAACAGTAGAATTCATCATGCATAGAATGGTTTGGAAGATTTAGGAAATATGCAAGTCAAAATAAATACTGAACATAAAGAACCACAATAATTGGTGGCATTGACCTCAACCGCAATGGGCAAACATCTCTTTATTTTGAGCTCAAATAATATCCAGCCTCTTTGAAAACATATGTACTCCCCCATTCCCCCACCTCCTTTCTCATATATTTCTCCATTGATTAAAATAAACGAAGTGATGGACTAAATATGTGCCAATTTGCACATTCTTTTGATTTATGTTTTTGGTTTATATTATTTTGTTTCCTTTTAATGTCTTAGTGCCATAAACCAGTAGGCAGGAAATTTGTTGCTATTCTTTTAGAAGATACCTAGTGTACATCTGAATAACCAGATAAACATAGCAAATGGTAACTTATTTCCTGTTTAAAATAGGAATTTGTTAATAGAATAAAAGTTGTCTTAACAAAAAGCAAGATGAAACAGATTTTTGCAGTTAAGTCAGAACATAACAGGTCCTCAAATATAATCCAAAAGCTATGTGCCTGCAATACATTTACAAGGCTTCCAAAAGAAAAAGGAGACACGGAGAACAGGTAAAGAAAAATTTAGAGGAAAAATTACACCACAATCACATTTCTAACTTATGTTATCAAATGATGTATTTATATATCAACAGGCACAAATTTATAGTCCACAATATCTACGTTGCATTTTTCTTAAGGCAGAAATTCTGTAAAAAGGAGACAGGAGGCTGGCAACTCAAATCTCTCTAGCTAATATGGATAGGTTTATGGAAACAGTTTACAAACAAGAATTATACGCAAAAAGCTAATGACAAAACCAGGTTTTCACACAATACAAAGTTTACCAGCATCTTTTCTGGTGAGTAACCAGAACAGATGCTTTTGACTTTTCCTGCCTGAAATAACTAGATGAAATTTACTCAACCCCTAAATACAGGGTCTAAGTACTATCCACTACTAACAAACTGATAAGCACCAATCATAGTAGCAATTACTTGGACTCGACATTCCTAAAAACTCAACCAATACCTCGAATGACTAGCACATTAAATTTCAGAACCATCTCCAAAGTCTGTTGCATCCCATTCCTTAGGCCAAGCATTTAGCCCTCACCTGACTATGATGTCCTCATGGTTGGCATCAGCAAAGGAATTTGCATTTCATGCAGCCACCCAAAGTCATTAATTACAGTGTCTTTGTTAGAGACCAGTTTCTCTAACACTGATTCAGCTCCTCACAGAACCAGCACAACCAAATAATCGCACACAACAACAGTCCAGAACCACAAACACAGCAGTAATACAATAGGAACAGATATAGAATAGAGATGAATATAGGTAACTCTGTATATTGATATGCT
>JANVCL010000002.1:9594670-9605604 GCA_026546855.1 Erythroxylum incrassatum
GAAGAAGAAACTAGTGATGTTGAAGGCATTCAAAGATTAGAGGAAGTTATTTCTAATTTACATTATAGAAATGTCATAAATGTAGAGCAGATTCTGAATTATCCTAGTGAAAATGAAGCTTTAATGGAATCGCCTACGGACGAAGAAATTATTCAAGGAGTAATGGGTATGGAAGATAACGACAATCAAGATCCAGAAGATAGTAACGCTATATCGCATGTTTCTCCAAAAAAAGATTTTCTAGCCGTAGAAACTTTGAAAAGTTACTTGCTTCAAAATGAGAAGAATGTGTCGAATGTAGTTTATGCCCTCCAAAAAGTTAAGGATGAAATTGAATTCAGTTTGCATAAAAAGAAGAATCAATTGACTACAGATACAATTTTAGGAAAGCATAAAATTTGAAATAAAAATTATTTAAGAAGTGCTTTATTTTATGAATATTATATATAATTTTCATACTTATTTAATGAATTATTATTTTATATTTTCAGTAGGCCTCAAGTAAATTTTTTTAAAACTATTATTTTATGCATTTAGCGACGTTATTATTTTATCTCATTGACCCAAGTCGGGAATGGAGAAAATTATTATTTAATCGAGATTATTAATTTATCGAATATTCATTTATCAAGATTTGACTGTACTTCTCTTCACCAAATTCTCGTTGATGCCCTTCTCGTCAACTTGCAATGATTATGTGAAGCATTTCTTTTCACTAATTTCGTGTTGATGTTCTTCTCACCAACCTGCAATTATTGAAGCACGTCTCTCCAAATACATCTTAGTGTACTTCTCACTATCGTCATCAAAGTTTGTATGATGCACTTTCTTATCATCTTACCATTGTTGAGCACTTTATCTCAACTAATTTAAAAAAGATTCTTCAACCACTTCAACCTTCGCTAAATAGGCTCCTTCTACCATCTTTTCATTTTCTTGATTTCTCAACGCCTTTCTTTTTATTGAACTTACAAAACATTAATCACTCATAGGCTCCTCAATGATCTAAAGCTCTGATACCATGTTGAAATTTTAAAGAAAAAAAAAGATGAATAAGATGGGATAAGAACTTTAAATAATATGTAATACTCCCATACGTTTATTATTAAAATTGGTTATCTTATATAGACAAAATATAAACAACTAAAATAGATTTTTCAGCCACCAAATCTTGCTTATAAGATAAGATTAAAGATAATATAAGATTTATTCTAAGACCAATTCTAAAAAAATTTAAACAATTCTAAAATTTAAATTAATCCCCAACACATAATCAGTTTTGTGCAATGGCCATGTAACAAGTTTATACACTTATCCTTTCAAAAAAAAAAGTTTATACACTTATAAGAAATAATAATAATAAATAAAGTAGCACAAGTGCGTGGATTTATTCAAAAGAATCTGAACAAATATAGGAGTCAAGGGCAAGTGGCCATCTCCAGGGCAAGCCTTGTCGTGTCCTTCCTCCAGGAGAAGTATGGAAGCAAGTACAATCATCTTTTTTAGGGTGTAAAGGGGTCCCAGATGCTTAGGATTCATCTGTGAGTGGCCGGACGTCTTATGCCAATAGAAGAATGAGAAAGACTTGGGCCCCTTCTTTGATTTTATATATGTTGTGTGGGCTGAATAAGTTCCAAACTTACTGAAGGAGACGAAAGAGAATGTGTTCCTTATTCCATACCTTGCCTCCAAACAATGTCCAACGACAAGCATCTTTGCAACAGTAAATTGATATAATTCCAATGATTCCAGGTGCTCTGGTCAACAATCTTCTTTGTCCTCCAAAACTAGTTTGCTAAAACAATGTTTTTGGGTCTCTATCAGCTCTCATTTTGTTGAATATAACATTCAGTTAAGTTCCATTTATAGCACCTTTACATTCACCATGCACTTTGACAACTGAAACAACCGATTCCCACAGGCCATGGTGATGGACCAGGATACATATATATCGATACATATAAAAAATCTGAGGATCTTCCATGAGAATGAGATTGGGTGATCAAGAAGGTCTCAATACAACTGAGAAAGTGGATTCCCTAAACCCAAGTCAGAAAAATTCCTCTCATATCCTGGAATAAGATTCTTGCTTTTGCCAGACGAAAAAATACCATTGCACTCAACTTAAAAGAAAAAAGCTTTTGGTGGATCAATTCCAGTATCTAATGCAAGCGTGAGCATGTTCTGGAAGGGAAAATTTGCAGAGGAATTCAATTAGGTAGAAACTATCTTAGAATAGAAAGTGAAGTTAAGAGGAGAGGCCCCACAGCTAAGAAAGTGGGAAGGACAATATCTGTGTTGAAGTTACCGTGAATATTGGATTGGGTCAGGCAAATTCCTTGGCTCTGTTCAGGATTCTATGCCTCACGTATGACCACCCACCCGCCTGTGTATCCTTTATAAAAGCCATGCTGCGGTCCTTCGGTCTATGAGCATTTTCCAAGGCAAAAAAGCAATAGCCGTAGTAGTCATAGGAAAGTTTCTGCTTAGAAATATCAGGACGTGGATTTGTATCGAAGATTATTGCATTATCAAGTTTCAAGATTTTAGGGAGCAAAAGATTGGATTGAGAGGTAAAAGAAGGCATCAACTTGAACAGACAAACACTGATTTTGATCACAATTAGGCGTTGTTAGGGCTTGCCCATCAGAAGTTGCATTTCTCGGAGGAGACATGTTCCATCATCACCAACATCAAGCAAAGAACATACACTCTTCTTCCAGAATGTCAATCCCTCCTGAGAGGCATTTGTTCTTGCAAGGTGGGAATGGCCCCGGTGATTCTGGACTCGTCCTCTCAACAGATGCAAAGCCTCGATTAAAATGGACACCTGATCTTCATGAGAGATTTGTAGAAGCGGTCAATCAGCTTGGAGGAGCAGACAGTGAGTATACAAGACGCTTGAAGTATCATGCAACATAACAGCGCATGTAACGCTGAATCCATCATATATGCTTAACTATTTCTCTTTCACTTGCAGAGGCTACACCAAAAACTGTTATGAAGCTAATGGGAATTCATGGACTTACCTTGTACCACCTCAAGAGTCATCTTCAGGTAAATTCTGTTGTAGTTAAAGAGTGCTATAGAGTGGGTGTATTTTATGTCTCATATCAAAATTAATGCATGTAAAATGCTAACTCTAACTTTGGAATAGCAGAAATACAGGCTCAGCAAAAATCTTCATGGACAAGCTAACAGTGGAAGCAACAAAATTGGTACGAGAACCTTGCCATTTCCCTAAAGCTTTCATCTAATAGAAACAAGAATGATACACGTCATGTTACACAGGTACTGTCGCCGTGGCAGCTGATAGAATTTCAGAAGCAAATAGAACTCAGATGAACAATTTAAGCATTGGCTCCCCATCAAACAAGTACGGTGACGCTTTACATTCAATTCAAATATTTCAAATTGCAGAATATTTATGCAATTATTTAACACTACGATGGATATTTTAAATCCAGAGGTTTACAGATAAGTGAAGCCCTACAGATTCAAATTGAAGTCCAGAGAAGGCTGCATGAGCAACTAGAGGTGCGTCAGAATTATAATAACAATAATAATAATTAAAGAGTCCTCTTCTACATACATGATAGAAAATTGTCAATGTTAGCGCTAGTTCTTGCTCAACACTTCATCTACCATGGATTGACAAAGGTTTGAGTCACTTTCACTCATTGCTTGGAGGAGAAGTGCTCTAAAATTTCTAAAAGAAATCATAAATACCTAGTCAAAGCAAATGGATCCTGCCTCTTTTGATGTTTCGTATCAAGTTGCATATCTGAAGATAAAAGAAATCCTTCTGGCAAGTTGTGCAAGATAAAATGTCCAACATCAATAATATTCTTGAAATTTCAAGACAAACTAATAGACTTGACGTCGACAAAGTATTTCTTAGAACGCTTGTTTGTGACGTACTCTGGTTGGTGATGTAAGGATTATAGATCTGATAATTTGTTTCAATTGTTCAAGGTCCAGCGGCATTTACAGATGCGCATAGAGGTTCAGGGAAAGTATCTGCAGGCAATACTAGAGAAGGCCCAAGAAACACTTGGAAGGCAAAACCTGGGTACAGTGGGGCTTGAAGCAGCTAAAGTTCAACTCTCTGAGCTGGTGTCCAAGGTGTCCACTCAATGCCTGAATTCTACATTTTCCGAGTTGAAAGAACTGCAGGGTTTATGTCCCCAGCAAGCACAGACAAACCAACCCACCGACTGCTCAATGGACAGTTGCCTGACCTCTTGCGAAGGGTCTCAAAAGGAACAAGAAATACACACAACCGGAATGGGGTTGAGGCCGTACAATGGCAATCCATTCTTGGAGCCAAAAGAGATAACAGAACAGCACATACTTCAGCAGGCTGAACTCAAATGGGCTGAAGACTTGAAAGATGACAAAATGTTTCTTGCTCCAATGGGAAACAGTGCAGAAAGGAGAACGTGTTTAGCAGAAAGAAGTTGCGGTGATTTATCCATGAGTGTGGGACTCCATGCAGAAAGAGTGAACCAGAACAGTATCTTTCCTGAGGGAAGACTTCGTGGAATGAATGAGGATGACAATTTCCAGGACCAGACAAACAAAAGGCCAGACTCAACGAAGCTAGAGGAAGAGAAATTGATACCAGGGTATAGGCTTCCTTTCTTTGCAACAAAACTAGACCTCAATTCACATGGAGAAATCGAAGCTGCGTCCAGTTGCAAACAGCTCGACTTGAATGGTTTTAGCTGGAACTGAAGATCGTTGATTTCTACTAGACAACACCAAATTCAGGAGATAGGACATCCAATTACAAGAATACTTCAGAGGAGAAGGAACTGCCCCCTTGCTAAGGGCATGTGCCCAAGGAACAATCGGTTCAACCTCAAAAGAATAAGTTGCACTGACAAATGTCAGCGTCCGTTAGAACTATGTATGTAAATCAATCTAAGAGGTGCACTTTTTTCTTATTTCTAATTCTATGCCATTAGGATTTCATAAATTACGAGTCTAAAAAATGACAGAATTTCATCCAGATGGGTGAATTTTGAAAGCTTATTCTACTCCAAAATAAACTGAATTCCGTCACTAAAGATCCTGCTGGGTTCCACATATTGCCTGAAAAATATGTTCTTTGTCCCTGCCACAGAATTGCTGAGCAATAAGTGTTGCAAAATTAGTTTACCGGAATAATAGTTACAGACCAGGTCTGAAGAACAGGATAAAGAGGCAACAAACAACATAACTCTGCATTTCTTTCATCTTTCCCCTTGATAAAACTTGATATTCCCAGAAAGCAGAAGGGGTGTTGCATCGAGAATGCAAGAAAAGGGGGAAAAACCATAAAATGGTTGTCTACCACAAACTATAATTTAGGACCTACCTATGTTATTCCAAAATAATCCATACATTTTAACCCTAATTTCCCCTTCCTTCGTGTAAGTTTTTGTCTCTAACTTTTTTTTCCAACTGATTATCTTATCCACCTATGTGGCTCCGTTCCTATAAACATGACAGCAACCTCGTTCATGTCTTCAAGTTTTAAAACCTTTCGTCTTGACTTATTGATTAGAATGCATGTCACTAACATTCTATTTCATTTTCATCATCAATAATCAGATATGGAAAATTCAGGGAAACTGAGAAGAGGCATATACCTTTCCGTCATGTTTAAACTGAGAAGAGGTGTTTTCGTTTTGTTTAGTTCATTTTCCTTTTATATTACATTGTTGCTTGTTGGCGTTTCCCATATATTTTTGTTGTCCTCTGATCTTGCAATTTTTAAAGCGGTCCTGCGCTGCATTCAATTAAAAAAAATGTTTATGTATATACTATATTTGGTTTTTATAAATATAGGACACAAGTTATTGCTCTTCAATAAATAAATAAATAAATAAATTATTTTATCTCTTTTTTTTGTTTTTACTGTATGTTCAGGTTAAAAGTTGATCCCTTCTCATATGGGGTACTGCCTACTGAAGTATGGGGACGATTTATCCTCTATGCACTTTTTGGATTTGCATGTACCTATTTAACCAAAAGGCTATTATTAATGATATACGCTACAACGGAGAAGGGTTTCGGTGACGAAATATAATCTCGCTAAAAGAAACAAAATAGTCGCAAAAAGTATATAACGACAAAAAAAATTGTCGACTACATGGTCGCAAATGCCTAGTAGTAAAAAATTATCTACTACGTTTTAAAGGAATCGTCGTCCAAAAAATTTTGCTACGATTATCCCTTCATCGCTAATACGAATAAGTGACGAGAGGAGAAATAGTTGCAGATCACTATTGCCACGTTTAAATTTAGTGGGTAAAGGTAATTAGCTTTGTTACCGTAGGTGTAGGTAATGATGTTTACTAACGATTTATTTTCATAGCAAAATATATTTAACTACGAAAATTAAAACGTATCTAAATATTATTAAAGACGTTCTGGAAAGTGTAGGTAAAAGGAATTGGTAACGATTTTATATTTATAGCTAAAGTCTTTTATTAATAAATATTTATTTTAAATTTAACTTCCCTATTACCAATTTAATATTTAATTATAATTATTAACAACATTTTTAATTCATGTTTTTTTAACATAGTTTGAATTATAATTTAGTTACTTGTAATTATTGTTGGTGACATATTGTTTAAATAATAATATAATAAAATAAATAAAAATATTTTATCAATAGAGCTTTTATCAATAGAGCTTTTGTTAGTAGAGCTTTTGTTAGTAGAGTTTTTCTAAGAAGAGTTTTTTTAAGGCCAGTTGACTGTTTGACTGTCAATTAAAAAAACTACTTTTTAAAAAAAGCTTCATACAGTAGACTGTTTATCAACATAAAAATAAAAAGCACTTTTATTAATTTTAACTATATTTTATTTTATAATAAAATTATTTTTACAAATAAACAAAATTTAAAGTATATTAAACAATGAGTTTACATTTATCATTTATCATGTAGGAAATTATTTAAAGAGATGTCTCTTTTTTTTAGAAAATAAAACTAATATTAAAAATAAATATTAAACATATAAAAAATTAAATAATATTATAATTTTAAAATAAATATTCAAATTAAATAAATAGTTAAATCTTTGAAGCGATGTTTGCTTTTTCTGACTAGACTCTGATTTCGGATAAACAACATCATGCATCAAACCATTGTCATCATGAACTTGTAAAGGGTCCTCATCAGCCCCATTAGTCTTATGGTTAAGTTCTTCTCTCCTTATCCTCATACCCTCTCTGTTTCTACTCTTGCTGCTGCGATCACTAACAGCAACCACCCAATCATTTTCCCCAGCAATGTCACCAAGAACAACCTTTGATGGTGTTAAGCTTGATAAATGAGGTGAGCTAATTGACAAACTCCTACCTTCCCTTCGATGTTCCATGCCCACCGACTTCTGACCCCCCTAAACTGTTGCATCTTGATCACCTTTGTTAGTAAGCAAATCAGTGACTGAAGTAAAATTACCCAAAATAATCGTCATTCATCTTTAAAGGCATATATACAGAGTATCACGTATAGAAAAGAATTGCTACCCCAAACCCATGAAACCAAATTCAAAGTTTCAAGCCTTTTGTTGAAGCCTAAGACTGACTATTTCTCCATATAAGCTCCTCCAACTAACATCTTCTGCCTCAGTGGAAAAGACTGCAAACCTCAGCTACATAGCTCCAAGCATGCCAATCATGTAAATCAAGAAGCATAAACGGACTATCATTGAATCACGAAAAGGTCCTAGTTCCTACAGAGAGAGAAGTTGGAGTAGCCAAATCATGTAAACCAAAAAACCCACTAAGACACATAATCAGATCTACAGACAAAAGTATGGAGATGGTATATAGAGAGAGACTACACGCTTGTTTTACAAAAAAGCTGAGAGAAAGAGGGTTGCGATCTATTACTGAAGCGAGTGGCCTGGTCTGTGATAAACAGGACAGCATCATAACTTTCGTTATATACGTAAGTGACGCGAAAATGGCTTCCCGAAAAAGCCAAAATTGAGGCTTTTCTGAAAAGCTCCAAATTTGAGCTTTTAAAAAAGCTATTTCTACTTCAAAAGTGCTTTTGAAATTTCCAACCAAACACTCCTTTTTTTAAAATAGCTTTTGCGGTGAAAAAAAAACTTTTGGAGCCTCCAAAAGCTGAACTAAACAGGCACTTATATTCGTTGCGTATAAGGTATGACAACCTTTTTTAGCCGTGTAATTAGTTTTGTAGTTAAGGTGAGCCCCGACGTAATTGGTAAAGTTGCTTATTTAGAATCATAAGATCACAGTTTTAAGTTATGAAAACAGTCTCTTTGTAAAAGTACAAAAGGAAGGTTGCGTATATCATAACCCTCTCTAAACTCCTGCAAAGCGGAGAGCTTTGTGCACCATGTATGTTGACTTTTTTTAAATTTCGTAGCCAAATATTTTTAGTTATGAAAATATTTGGCGATGTTTTTTTTAACTTTGAATTTATTTTCGTAGTGAAATATTTTTAGCTACAAAATTATTTTTGTAAGCTAAATTACAAAAATTCCATAATATTAGCTATGAAAAAAGATTTTGTAGCTGAAAGACAGATTCCATAATTTCAACTATGAAAATAGGTTTCATAGTTAAAAACATTTGGCTACAAAAATATATTCATAGCAAATGTTTTTATTTCGTAGCTAAAAGTCACAAATTCCATAATACATTTGGTTACGAAATATATTTTTTGCCAAATGTTTTCATTATCTTTTGTTCTTCTTGTTTTAGCTATGAATATATTTTTGCAAACAGATATTTTTAGTTACGAAATAATTTTCATAGCTAAAAGATAGATTTTATAATTTCAACTATGAAAATAGATTTTGTAATTAAAAACATATATTTTCATAGCCAAATGTTTTCATTGTCTTTTGTTCTTCTCATTTTGGCTACGAATATATTATCGTAGCCAAATGTTTTTAGTACGAAATAATTTTCATAACTAAAACTTGCAAATTTTATAACATTTGACTATGAAAATATATTTGCATCCAAAGAAGAAGACAAAAAAAGACAGGAAAATGACATCATTTTGTCTACTAAAATGATTTTGTTTACTAATAAGAAGTAACCTCCATTTGATTAACGTATCTTCGTCTTTGTCCTTAAGTTCTAGCAGTTGCAGTGGTCGTTCATCTTCGTCTCCGTCCACACATCTGTCTTCGTTTTCAATTTGGTAGTTAGAGTGACTCTCGATATATTGGTTTACTTGGACTTTTCATTTTGTTATTATTGACCATTACAGAAAGAAAAATAATAATAATGTTGTTGTTTTAATACAACCAGGGCATATAGGGTGGAATGGTTTATGGTGGAACTACTGTGCAAACAGTGATATTGGCCATCATTATTATAAGATGCGATTGGGAAAAGGAGATAGTTTTTAATGTAGTATGATTTTATATTAAAACTGATTATATGTAAAAGATACTATCCCCCGACAATTCTTTTTTTTGAGAAATTAAAAAAATTTCTCAAATGATAAATGATATACAATGAGGAGTTCGGATTATAAGTCAGCAAAGCACGACTTAAGAACTTAAAAACTAAACAACGTCGTTTGAGCCATTCCAAAGTTAAAAACAAAACGACCACGTTAAGTAGCTTCCCCGACCATTACTACCCAAACCTTTCGCTAATCATCGAGAAATTTCCCAATTTGGCTGGGCGAGGAATTGCGATTCGAGACGGTGAAGAGATGTTGTTGAGGTGGAGAGTACGACAACGATCGACAATCGACAATCCAAGTAAACACATCTACTCGTATCGTGTCTAGCACTTAGGGTTTAAGCTAGAATCCTCCATATGGCTTTTAGGCGTTCTCGAGTTGAGTTTTCTGCGTGCCGTCTGAAAAGGTGGTTATCGTGTCGAAGGGGGCGCTCGGAGTTGCAGACCTAAAAGGCAACCAGAGTGTTCTGGAGAAGCCACACTCAAAGAAAAGGTGGTCTCTGGATTCCTTCACTAGGTGACAAAAAATACAATGTTTAGGGGAGGTCAGAAAATTTAACCGATCCATAGTGCTCAGCCTATTCCACATTGCCAACCATAGCAGAAAATTCACATTAGGTCTGAGGGTTTTATTACAAACCAGAGTGTCCCATCCTACCTTATTTTCTGGCCTTGCACTAAATTTCCTTACTGCCTTAGGAGTAATCTCCGAAATTGGGATACCTCTCTGAAAGTAGTTATCTCTCTCCCTCTATCGTATGAGAGGAGGGATGTGTAGGCAAGTTAACTCATCCGAAGATAGTGTCCACTCACCATTAGATATGATAGCATGGAGTTTAGCATCCATGAGAATGCGGTCTAAGAGAGAATTGGCCATGTTGTTTTGAATTAAGGGGCCATTTCCTGACCAGTTATCAAACCAGAATGAGAGTGTAACATCCCATCATCGATGGGAAGGGTTAATTGGTCATTTGGGACGGGTAAAGAGTGTGTAAATTTGTCTCGGCATGTTCATGCATGATATGGCCTCCATAAACACATAAACTGTAATTTTTGTATATGCACATGACTGTACATGCATTCATGACATTTCTAGGTATATGTGCCTAAATGTGATTTTGTTGTAGAAAATGTGGTATTTGTGCTTGAAAAATTAATTGGGGTGATTTTTGTGTGTTTTTCATTTTTTGGAGAATTTTAGAAATTTTTCTGAAATTTTTCAGAGAAAATTTTCGGACCGGAAAAATCGCCAAGTGGCGGACTGATTGGATTCTGGTATTGGAAATTAATGTCCAATGGCACTGAAAATTTAGACACATGATTTTAGAATTTCTTGATTTGAGTCATTGGAATTTGGGGAGAAATTAGAGGGGAAATTGAAGGAACCAAGTTAGTGCTTTACACTTGTGACACTTGTCACTTGTTTTAACCATGTATTAAGCCTTTAATTCAATTAAAAGCAACCTACCCCCTTTGGT
>JANVCL010000002.1:9605704-9620785 GCA_026546855.1 Erythroxylum incrassatum
CATCCGCTTTTCATTTATCTGTTTCTTTGTTTGTCATCAAAATTATTTAACTCGTAAAGTCATTTTTGACTTAACATTCATCTGTTGACTTCATCCAGTTGTACTATGTTAGGATCAACATCTCTGTTATGGAATGATGATATATCTGCATCTTCTATTCGAATGGCTTCATTATTGAACTCCAATCCAATCTCTTGATAAACTTCATTTGCACCCTTATTAAATTGACCATTATCCCTTTTACAAAAATTGAAGACATTTCGATGTTGAGACTTTGAACAACCTTCCAATTGCTACCCAATAAAGTATCATTGAGGTAGAAAACTTGCTTCACTTGAGTTGCAAGGACAAAAGAATCATTATCATATCATATCTTACTAACATTGATGCTAGTAATTTTCCCGTTCACTTTCATGTTAGTAAGATTAAACCATTTGCACTTAAATAGAACAACATTCTTATCCTTGATGTAGTGCAACTCTATTATTTCAAAGGTGACACCATAGAAGTCAATAAAATCATCATCATAACATCCCTCAATAACAACCCCATAATTTTGGCTTCTAAGTCGACTATCTCGATCTTATATGTGAAATCTCACCCTATTAACAATGCAACATGTATATTTTTTTCCCACAAATATGAGGCCCATATGCCAAACTATATAATGTTGTTGTTGCTTCTTGCACGTTACGATTATGTAACTGTATCATCTGTATGACAAAATAAAATTAGAAGTTATTTTGACATATAAATTTCATATATTCATAATATGTAATCAATATGTAACTTACTCGATTTCTAAACTATGATATAAACTTTAGCTTATGTCTTTCTTCAATATTAATAATCATTTTGCTACGAATGGACTCTTTATGCTCTCTATTTAAAAAAGCAAATGACAGTAAGGAAATAAGATTCAATGAAAAAATTCTAATATGATTGTTTGAATCAAAAGGAATATCTATACTCCATATATATATCGACTTTCTCGCAATTGTTCAACATATACTAATGGGTGATTTGGAGTTCGTCTTTAGTTAATTTCACATATTTACCCTCGCCAAATGGCCTTACTTTTTGGATGAAAATTGACAACCCACCCTCAAAGTTACGTTCTAGTCTATTAAACCTTGTCTCCACATCATTTAAGTACATTGAACAAAATGTCAAGCATTCATTTACTATATGAGTCTCTGTAATAGACCTTTCTGATCGAGCTCTATTCTGTACACAACACTTAAGAGAGCATAAAAACTTGAACAAAATATAAAATATTAGGAATTATTACTAACAAATAACTTTGAAAAAAATAAAAGCTAATATGAATTAGTTTTCAATCAGGAACATCCATCGAATTGAACCGGTCCACAGAGTTTTGCTTCATATGATAAGTTAATTGTCAAATGAAACATAACATCAAAAAACTATGGGGGAATACTAGTTCAAGCTTACATAGAATAAAAGCAGTGTCTTTTTCTATTTTGTTAAGCTCTTCAACTTTAAGTGTCTTGCAACATAATTGCTTAAAAACTCTCCCAATTGACCCAAAGTTATGGACACGTCCTTTGGCAAACACCCACATATTCTGACAAGAAGTAATCATTACAATAGTACATGACAATTATGGCTTTTCAACTCTGATAATTTTACCTCTTTAACATTCACACAATGGCCTATACACTTCCATAAATGTAAATTGTATAGCACTAGAATTACCGGCCATATGCTATATGAAGTACTCATATTACCGAAAGGATTAAATCCATCTGAGGCCAATCCAAGTCAAACATTATGACAATCCTGTGCAAACCATAGAAACTTTTTATTAAAATCTTTCCATGTCATTGAGTCTACTGGATGATGCATAATGTTATCATCAATGCGTTTCTCTTTATGCCACCTCATATCCATAGCTATTTTTGTTGACATAAAAAGTCTTTGTAGTTGTGGTTTAATAGGAAAGTATTAAAGGATTTTATTCGGTATCTTTTTCCCTCTCCCATCTTCCACTTGCCACCTCGATGTACCACAAATCAGATACTCCTGAACGTCTTTACTTTCCTTCCAAAATACAACACAACCATACTTACATGCATGAATTGAAATATATCCTAATCTAGGGTCCCTTAACAATTTCTTTGCATTGTAGTAAGATTTTGACAATTTGTGTCCAACAGGTAATGCATCATTCAGTAAGTCAATTAACATGTCTACTCCATTTATTATAGACTTTCAAATGCAACAACTTGACAAAAAAATAGCTGTGAGAAATTTGAGCACCCTGGATACATTTCTTCTTGAGCAGCTTTCAATAACTTCCCAAAGTTATCTTCAGTAATACTAGCAATTATGTTAGACATACCTGTTTCATTAATAATCTCCATATAATTCTCGTAATCGTCTAACATCTCATTAATCCCATCATCACCATTACGATTAACATCACAATCATCCCCATCATTATTGTTACTATCATCATAACTTACACCACCACTTATACTACAACTTGCTTCCTTATGTTCACCATTGTAAAGCCATTGGCTAAATGCCCAAATTTGGGCCAAATGTTTTCGAGTTTGATCAATTTAGGGCTAAACATTATAACCTGCTCAAGTAGGGTTTAAACATTATCGAGTCTGATCAATGTTAGACTATTTTGGACAAAAATTTGATAGTTTCATACACGTGTCATTACTATATATAAAAAGCGTGTTTAGAGAGGCTAGGTGGATTTTAAATGCCACGTAAAAAAGTACTCAAAACCCATTTGGATTTTTAGAAAAGAAAAAAACAAAATATCATATAAATTTTTACGGAGCCCTAAATTTACTTTAATCGCCAAATATTCACCCTCTCTCTCTCTCTCTCTCTCTCTCTTGGAAACTTAGCAAAAGAGGTTGTTTGATCTAGGGTCTTGCCTCCTTCATGCATCATCATTGCTGATCACTCCAATCCCTCTTACCAGTCCACCTTCCACTCCTTCGACATAAATGTTCTCTCCAACAATCAGTAAGTACATTCACACTTGATCTCTCCTCTAGAGCTAAAAGTATATGTATACACACATGGGGGTAGTTCATAGTTGCATATGATTACTTGGTTAAACTGCAGATGTTAAAAACTAGACTTCGCGTTCTATTCAACAGCTAGTGGGTCTTATGATGACTATAGTTTTGAGTGTGTCTTGGACTTGGAGATTTTTTATGGGGTTGTTTTGGAGTCTAAGAGAGCATCTTCAGTGTCTGATTACTTTGTAAAGGTGGCGATAGAGAACGAAGCAACTGAGATAAAGGTACATTTAGCTAAAGTTGAGAAAAATTATAGATTTTCCATCTTGGGTTGGAGAGTAATAGTCATTAATTAGGTCAACCTATGCAATTGGGTTGTTCTTGTAAGGATGATTTGGCTACTACTCATAAACAACATTGTTGGCCGCTTAATTTTTTTATGAATAAGCATGATTTAAATTAATTTTGAGGTTTTGATAGATTATTTATTTTTGGAGTAATTTGCATTACAATGTTAGTAGGATTTATTGCTTGGATTGATGGAATTAAAGTATTAATGTTGTAAGAATGTATCAAGGACAAAATTGGCAAGTCACTTGAGGTTAAAAGAAATAAGGCTTATATTAGAGGGCAAAAGGGACATTGTATGAATATTTAGAGTGTAGAAGAAGAAAAATTGTGAGTGAGAAGAGGGAAAGAAGGAGAGTGCCGTGGAAGGAGAGGAAAAGAAGAGAAAAGCTAGGGTTTTGGAGATTCTTAAAGAACTTAAGGACTTTGAGGCTAAAACAAGTAAGTTTGAGCATTAACCCTTCTTGATTGTTGGATGAAGCATATTTAGTGCTAGTTAGAAGTGAAAATAAAGTGAATATGTGTAGGAAATTGTTGATGAATGGTTTATGTAAAGGTTCTATTGTTTTGTTAATGATCAAAAGTAGATTATGAATTTGTTGTGAATGATAATGGGTTGAAATAAAGTTGAAAATGAAGTATAAGAGATGTTTAGGTTTAAGATGGATTATATATAGGTTAAAAGGTTGAAAATGTAGTGAAACACGTTCTCAGAATGTTTTTCTGAACAAGTTTGCCGCGGCGAACTCCTGGCGTCGCCGTGGAGAACTTTAATTTTTCTGCACAGAACATGTTTTGATATTTTGGACATAACTTTTTCTGTAGATGACCAAATGGACTAATTTTTTAATTGGTGTAAAATGGAGACATATGTTTACAAATTGTATAAAGGAATAAGTCTAAATTCAGTCTATAAGAATCTCAATTTTTGTATGGAAGTTAAGCATAGAATATTGTTTTCACATAGGAACAATCTGAAATTGTTTGGGTATAACTTTCCGATCTCTAAACCAAATTGAACCGAATTTTGGTTATTGTTTAAGGAAATCAAGTGTGGCAAGAGAGGCAAGAGGACCAAGAGGAAAGACATCCCTAAGCAAGTCTATAAGCAAGGAAATCAAGGTGGGCGCATTTATAATAGAGTAAATAAGCCACTCATTGTTTTCTTCAAATCAAGGAAGTTTAATGATTTAAATTGCATCATCAGTGTTGCCTTTATTGCTTATTGAATGAATTGTGAAATTGTTATACATTTGCTACATGAATTGTGTTGATGATTGATTAAAAGACTTTGAAAAGGATTTCTCTTTGAAAGGATATATGTTTATGAAATCATGTTTTCGGAAATGGTTTCCAAAATATATCAAGTATATGAAAAGAAAGTTTTTGAGAAAGTGCCATTTTGGGCAACAAGTTTACAAATTATGAAATATGTGTTATGTGGGTTTGTGGTAGTTCCTCAAGAATGTCACTTACACGTTGACCAAGTTAAAGGCTTCTCCCGCCCACCCGCTAATGGCACGGAGCTCCTTCATGGACTCCCTCAAGTTTACGACTACACAGGACCATTAAGTAGAAATGTGTAGTGTGTCATGTTTATGGATCTACCCAAACCATTCTAATGTGCTTATGTGCTTATGAAGTGTTAACAAGTTTGATGCATACATGATTTATAATTGCTTATGAATCCCGCCTTTACTTCCGACGGATTTTTCTTTTAAATTTCCAAATTCTAAGTCTTCCTCCATGCTCAACCTTCATGATCCTATGTTCGATGTTAGGCTCCGAAAACGGGGTCCAACATGTTATGGTATCAAAGCGACTAGGTTTAGGTCCAGGTTGAAACTAGGTTTAGGAGTATCCTAAGTTTAAAATAGGTAGTTTAAGGCCTGAAATGAACATGCATTGTTTTAAATGAATAACTTGCATTGTTTTAAATTGTTTTATATGATTTGAACTGGTTTACATTATTTGAAATTGTTTTGCATGAACTAAAGTTTTTCAATATTGCAAACAACAACACAAAAATAAGACCTCATTTGCAATCACAAAAAAAATTTCTCACAAATACTCCAGCTAGTAAAGCAAAACATATTGGAGACATCAGTTAGACGACTTACCTGGATGGACGAGCAATTGCAAATTACAAAGGAGGACGTTGGATGATTATTGACGTTCTTCAATATATAAAAAAAGCCTGCAAAAAAAGGGAATTTCATATTTAATATAATACAATTGTTCTTTATCTTTTTAGTATTAAAAGAAATTATTATTGCCTATTGGTATAGTTGTAAATTACAATATAGTTCATCTTGTATTCAATTGTTGGTAATTAAAATGAACTAGATATCCACAATAACTCCAAAATGGCAATTTCAAAACTAAACCTACTCTTGAATGCCATAAGTTCCATATATGACAACTCCAACGGTCATTTATCTGACTTTAACATCTAACTTAAAATTCCATAAAAAGCAAATTGAAATTTCAATTTAAAATTTCATAATAAGCAATTTCAACTTCAAAGTACCATAATAAGTAATTTCACAACTTCATTTTCCAACTTCAAATTCCATAGTAAGCAATTTCAACTTCAAAGTACCATAATAAGCAATTTCACATCTTCAAATTCCATGCAATTTCAATTTCATTACAACTTAATGAATTTATGTATGTGTTTTCAAAACTTAATGAATAAATTACATGTACTAACTTATCTTTATACAATTTCATATAAGATAATCACAGAGTAGCAACAACAATAATAAAAAGAAAAGAAAAATGAGAGACAAAACCAATTTATAATAGTATAGCTTAGCAATCCTTAAACATATATTTATAACTTATGTTCAAAGTTATTAACATTTGCAAGTTTCACCATCTTTTTTTGCACACACCAATGATTTAGGATTCCATATGGTTAACAAATGTACACATATACACTTATATATTCTGCATGACCTAGAGGCATATCCAAGCATTAAAAACTAAAAGGAGAAGTCTTAAAAAGACCACTTTGAACTTTCATCAAACACTTCAAAGGCATGAATCCCAAATCACCTACGAAAATCATGTCTTTTTCCTTCCTCAATGTACTGTAACACATTGCAAAGCCAAATGCACCACAGATAATCAAAACAAATGCAAAAACACTCTAAAAACCATCACAAACATTCAGGTATTTTCTTTTAAAATACCAACACTATAACACAAACATTCATCATAGAGAACAAATTTCGAATGACTTACCTCGACTAAAGGATAGAAGGACGGTGACTGAAGAAGACATAAGTACACAAACGCCAACAAAGAGAAGATAAAATGACGACAAACCAATACAGGAGAGACAAAAAAGGCAAAAGTTAGTGCAAGAGAGAGGAAAAATTGGGGGAGGGGGTGGAGGGAGACCTCGACATTTATTCATTTAACAGAAGTTGAGATGATGTCGTTTGGTGTCAAAGAAACGATGTCGTCTCAACTTAATTTTTTAAAACATCTAAATATTTGGTGACAAATTATGTCTTTTTTACAGGAAGAAAAAAGTCATCACACATTTTATGACTAATTCAAAAATCGTCAACGTTTGTATGAACGTGACAACGTTTTGCTTCGCTTATTTTGTCCATCTATTTAGCGCTGATATCACAAACAGTCGCAAAATGTTCACTTTTGATGACTAATCTTTAAAAGTATTGCCAATGCTACAATTGTTTACTAGAAGATTAATTTTTGCTAATTTTTTAATATATCATAAGCATATACTATAAAAATTATTTATAAGAAAATGTGGTTTTGTTATACTTAATAAAATTTTTAATAGCAATAACATATCCAACAAGTAATGTAACTAGCTTAATGTTTTATGAAAATTTACATTATATATAAATATTCTCATATCTTACGTATGTATATGTGTGTGTGTGTGTATATATATATATATATATCTATTACTCTATTTAATAATTATTATCTTTTTATTATATTAAATTTTCGTACTATAACATATAATTTACATAAATTATATTATTGTATTTCCCAAATGTGAAACCAAATGGTAATGACAAACCATTTAGGGACGGGTTTATGAATCCTCACTAAATGGTATATTTCTTTAGACTTTATCGAAAATGACGTCATTTACATTAACTACAAATGATGTCATTTTCTTCTTCATCATCAACATTCATCTTCGTTCATCATCCAACAAATGATGTCGTTGTTTGCACAATAAACGCCATTGTTTTATTGTACAACAAATGATGTTGTTCCCTATTAGGTTATTAGCACGAAATTGAAGGCAAAGATGAAGCCATCTTTGTCTTTGACTATTCGTCATTTTCATCCATTCTCCCTCTGGTTTTGGAAATTGTTAAGAAGCCTCGAGCATGGTGAATCTTCGTCTTTTGTTGTGGTCATCTTCGATTGTCTGTCCGTCTAAGTAAGTCGTCCATCTTATATATTATCATTTTTCTATTCTCCTTTCAATCTCTGGGTTGTTGTGATGTGCTTTTCGTGTCTTCTTTATCCCTCTATTTGTTGTGATATGGTTTCAATTGTCTACGTAAATTGCCACTGTTATACTTCATTGTGACCGATTAAAGATGTATAAGTACTAAACTGTAGTACTTTCACTTTTCAACCTTCTTGTGCTCTATTTTCAATAAACATTTAAGTGTTTATTATGAGTTCTTTTTTTCTGCATATGGTGTATGAGTTGTGTTTTTTGGTGTGTTTTGAAGATGATTTATTGTATTCCTTTGTTGGTTGTAAATGGGTTGACTTTTTTCGTACAACCTTCAACGATTCTTTTAGGAAAGCCTGCCAATTATTTGATGAAAGGTTTGAAAGAATATTTAACTTTTTGTGATAATATTAATATAACCTTATATAGATAATTTTTTTTGCACATTAACAACATGGTCATGTGTAATCTACTTTAAATTCTAAAATTTAGATATGATGTAAATGGTAAATGGATTACTTTTGTTTTAATAAGGGTAACTTTCATCTCATTAAGCAGATTGAAGATTATAACTACTAAACTGTAGAACTTTCACTTATCATTGAAATTTTCATTGACCATAATGAATTTTATTCTAAATTCACTTTTACATAATATAACTCTTAACACAATTCATCGAGGAATGTCGACGTGACAGCTAGTTTCTGATGGTGGAAACTCATTTCATTGGGAGGAATATGGAAAAATTGTCCCTAATGAAGTAAAAAAGAATGTAGAATAAACCCCTTTTCATACACTAATAATCGTTTGCCTTCTATGGCCAATCTTCTTCTTCAAGTTTTTTAGTATCATTCGAACTACCTCACTTTTCTTATTATCTAGATCTCATTTCCTATTATGAACCTATTACATATATGAACATTTGATTGTATATAATATATCTTGTGATAAGCTTCCTTGAATCTTTAAGAGAACATAGATGGAAATGGAGGCAGAGGCGATATCACAATGGTCTGTAAAGGATTAGGGAAATTGATTGTTTTGAAAAAATCATTGATTCCAATGACTTGATCTAGTCATTTAGGTATGCATGTGTTCCAATTTGGGTTCGTTATATGGTTTCACAAAACTAGCAATCTAAGTTCTATATTTATTGTGTTTTAGGTGAAACGCATCATACTAGTAGTTCATCTGAGCAAGTTGTCTTCCATACTAAATCTGGGGACTCATTCACTGTATCCTCTAGAAGTTTAGCTATAGCGAAGAAGCTCTTGGAAGAGGGTGTCCACAAACCTACACCTGAGGAAAGATCTTTCACTATTTCAATTGGTATCTTCGAATATGTAAGAACCCTTCTTAGGAATCCAAACATGTTCACATAAAAGCCTTCTTAGGAATCCAAAGATGGGATGTGTCATGAATATCATGTTCACATACCATTGCTGCCATCGATACAATAATAAAAAGCCTAAAAATTATGCATCACTTTAGTTTTATAAAAGACAAGTATTTATAGGCTTCTCAATATATGATGGAATCAATTTAAAGAGATAAATTATATCCTTAAGTTGAACATGAACCGCTATTATTACCTCTATTTCGAAAAAAAAGTCAAGCAAGCCAAAAAAGAATAAGAGAAAGGAGAATTGGGAGAATTCAACCAAAGTTAATAAGATGTCAAAGAGAGGAATGAAATAACTTTTCAAACATTCTTCCAACAAATGCATAACAAAAAATATGTCCAACGAAAGGTGTATCGTAGCAAGTTTCAATCGATATATATCTAAGTTAACACATTATATATTTTTTAGTCTCTTATATGTCTTAAACGTTGAACATTGTTTTTTTTTATTTTTACAATTGTATTCTAAATATGACGTCCAAGTAAATTGTTTTACTATTAATTTTTCAAGTCAACCATCAAATAAAAGAAAGAGATCAGTCCATATATATGAAGCTTTGTGGGGTGAGAAACCTCAACTACCATTAACATGACGAGTCATAACTCGGAAAAGATTAGATATATTGAGCAATGACAAAGATTTACAAGTTTTTAATTAATTTTCACAATTGGATTATCTTTTGATTATTTGGTTCTAATTTTGTTAAGATAAAACAAATGCAAGAATGAAAAGGTTAAGATCAACATCATAAGGAAATATTGCATAAAGTCTTAAGCTTTTGCTTAGAAAGATAGTTATTTTTGGGAACTTTTTGCTTTATACAAATTGGTGGATCTTAATCATTTTCAACCAATGATTATAAATAGAACATGCTTTTCAAAATATTGCATCTGTTGAATAGTTTAGCATAGGTTAGTGTGGGGCACAATATAAACTATAAAACTATGTATATAGATCATATATCATTTCATTGCATGTCCTAGATACCAAATCTCTTAAATAAATTCACACGTTGTTATTTAAATCCTTGACATGAGGCTATGAACACTTATGATAGCAAAAGTGAAAGCTAATTTAAAGAGAAAATGATTCATTACTAGTAAACCTCAAATATATATAAAATAAAGTCCAACTAATTTCAAAGTGGAGTCTAACTAACTTTAAAGTGGGGGATGACTTAATATTGATGAATGAAAATAACTAGTCTTATAATGAAATCATTGAGTCCTTAAAAAAAGAAACTTCAAGAAAATAATGAAGGAAAGAAAGAACAAATTTAGTTTTTTTTTTGTAAATAAAGAACAAATTTAGTTGTTATTCTTATTTCCAAAGTTTACATGACGAATGAACATTATATTTCACCATTGCTACTTAATTGGAGTATGAATATATACATTCATAATCGTACATGGACTGGACATAATGATGAATGCTTTGCACATAACTAGTCTAAATAAGATAAATTAGATGAGACATACACGCTGATAAGAGCAATACTAAAAAGTTCATAAAGTCCTACTTTCCAATACATTAGATAGCAAAAATATAAAGAGTCCTTAGGGACAATATACAAATAGGTTCACCCTTATCTTTAAATTCATCATTCCTTTTATTTCTACATCCACTAATAGCAATTTTTAATAAAAATTACTAACAATAAAATACTAATAATTTTATTTTCAATTTTAGCATTTGTTTCTCTTTTTTAGCTTTCTTATCTTCTTTAACTGACCAGGGATGATGCCTAAAGCTCTTTTGCATATTGGAGGGTTAATCCACTTTAAAAAATTAACAACTTAGATGCTGAAATTAAATGAGTAATGGAAAAAGTTAACAAAATTATCGAGATTAACAAGCCAGAACATTCATAAAACTATAAAATCAAGAGATAACTCACCTCACATCGAGCAAAAGATACAAAGTATCATCTAGGGCTTCTCTATGTTTGAAGTTTGCATGATAATCATAAACCCACAAAAATAGGAAATATCTTAATCCAACTAGTTACGAAACTTACATGTTCGTTAACTCGTAATGTTCAATCTATAATCACTAGAAAAAGATACAACCTAGCATTAACAATGCCCAATTCTAGTGTTTTCTATAACCCGTGGCAAGAAGTTTTACTTGATTTTCTTTAACATGGCATAGCTGTTGTTAACGAATGACTTTTACATGATTTGTAGAACATGCAAATACATTTTGAATTTGAAACTTTGAAGATTAACATGTGGATACATAACGAGCTACAGACTAACAAGACAAAGTACCTTAAATACATTTTCAATTTGAAATCAACTATTCCCCACCTTAAATAGTAAATTTCATAAACAGATACTAGACCGTAACCACAGAAGTATAAATGGAAACAGAATTTCGTTTATAAAAAGAGAAGATGATACAAAATAAGAAACGGACATAATGATGCAGGGCTTATACAGAAACAAAACAAACTTGCTTACCCTCTTAACTTTCATTGATCTTGCCTCATTCTCTCGATTGGCATTAGTTTTGGAGAGAAAACACAGGGTTAGCACCGGTGACAAAGCCAAAAATTTAAGATAGAAGGGTTCAAATATTTAAGTTTTTAAATTTTGGAGGACCTAGTATATCACTAGGCTCCAAATAAATATGTCCTTGTATATGTGTGTGTGTGTGTATATATATATATTAAAAATCAAAATATTTAATTTTTATAAATCTTGAAGCCCTAGTGGTGATATGAACCTTTTCTTTTTGGAAACTTCATAATCTGGGTAATTTAACCCTTCTTGTTCAATGTCGAATCAATAACCTATACATAAAGTAAATTTTTTGGATTCGAAGAAAAAAAAGAAACAATTTTACTAATAATTATTTGTTTGGTCAGAAGAGTCTGTAAAGATTGTCATATTTTATTATGAACAACTTCCGGAACGAAGGGACTAAACAGAAACAAGAGGACTCTATTGAAGAAAAACCTGCTTCTTCCCTTTTTTCAGAAGAAAAAGAAGATATGGACAAAATTGACGAAACGAAAGAGATTCGAATTAATGGAAAGGAAAACACAAAGAATAAATTTCATTTTCAATCTCTCTCAATATCTCTCTTAATTCAAAAATTCAGAATTTGAATTGATATCCTTTAATGGATTCCTCCTAAATTGGATTAATTTTACCTTGTAAATGTGAGAAAACATAAGGAAGGCAACATTGTTTCAATTTTTGTCTTTTAATTCAAACGAAAATAGCCCTGGATTCTTATAACTTCGTCTATGGTTAGCGCCAACCGGTGCATGCTTAAACGTGATGAAAACCTCAATGGCATATGCCTTTTCTCAGTTGTTTGCCTCACGTGATGTTTACTCAAACAAGAACAAACCAACACGTGCTTAAATGTGATGGAGCCCTCAATAGTATACACTTCTTCTAAATTTCCATAAAAATTCTCTAGGTCTGATTATGAATGGTGATGAAGATACGATAGAATGTTAGCGATGACGTCTATAAGGTGAGGCTAATAACATAGACACTAATTAATGGGTCAAGACCAAAAACTTGATACAAAGCCTACTCAAGTGTAAAGACGCTAGCTCCTGATCATGGCTCATGAACCACCCATCCCCGTTGTTTCTCGCCCTACCAAGTGTACTAAACCCCCAGATCCCCCTCCTGATCCTGATCCCCAGCGTTTCGTCCAGCAACCTGCCCTGCAGGAGTTTGGCCGACAAGCTCAGAAACAAATGTCCTGGAAGGACAAAGTGCTTAACCGGGAAAGATCTAAGGCAGCCGCTGATGAGATTCAAAAGAAAACCCATGTGAATCTTCTTGACTCCGGTATTGTCACCAGGGAATATAGGGAGGACTCCCCACACCTTCCCATCTTCCATGTGGATCCAGCTTACTTGGCCTCACTGGAAGCCCATTGGAGGCAATCGGTAGTCGTCAAACTGCTGGGACGTTCGATCTCTTTCCGCATCCTGTATGCCAACATTGAACAATTATGGAAAACTGTGGGAGGGTTTGACGTGTTGGACCTAGGGCATGACCATTATCTCGTTAAATTTGATAACCGTTCTGATTTCGACCTGGCCATGGACAAGGGGCCTTGGATGATTTTTGATCATTACCTAACGGTTCGCCCATGGTACCCGGGCTTCTCCGCCATGACCGCGGTGGTCAACTCCATTCTTGTCTGGGCTAGGTTGCCAAATGTCTCTATCCAGTATTATGACAAAGATCTCCTATTAGCTATCGCCACTGGCCTCGGACGCCCCGTCAAGGTGGATAAGCATACTACTTTAGCTAATCGCGGCCGTTTTGCGCGGATCTGTGTGGAGGTCGATCTGGATAAACCCCTGGTCGGTCAAATAATCATCGACGGCATCACCCATTTTGTGGAATATAAAGGCTTACACACCATATGTTTCCACTGTGGTAAGTTTGGTCACCTTGCTGGGAGGTGCCCTCTGCTCCCTGCGGTCCTCCCCACCTAGCCGCTGGGAGAGCTAATTGCCCACAATAGCGGGACGACGCCGATAGCTGCGGATGCTTGCCCTCCTGCGGATGTGACATCTGACACGTTGGGACAAGGTGTCTCCCTAGGGGTAGGCTCCTGGATGACCGTTGAGAAAAGGACTAGGCGGTCTCCACGTTCGAAACCCCCTATGACCCCACCTACAGGTCAGCGCCAGCCGACTAACCGTTATGCTACGCTCAGTAATGGTACCGAGGGAGGTGACAAGCGACCCAGCGAGGATGCTTCGGGCAAGACTACCGTTCGGACACCTGAGTTTACGTTTGAAGTGGGCTGCAGTAGTGGTAGTAAAAAACAGGGTCGTCGCACGGATAGACCTCTCAGAGCCGCTAGTCCTCTGGGCTGTGCCCCTAAGCTGACCCCCGAGCCACCTGTCAGGGGCCAGACCCCTCCAAATAGGCTGAATGTCCCTGCCCGCTCTACCCTCCCAGGGGCCTGTGCCCCACCCCCTGCACCCCCCCGGCCTTCCAGTTGATCCGGCCCTGGTCAGCCACGTGGCTTCCCACTTTCAGCAGGCTTTTCAGGCTTCTACTCCTCCCCCTCATTCTTCGGTAGTGCTCTATGATGGCTCGGCCCAGCAACCTGTCCTGGTGATCCACGACCATGACCCCCCTGATCCAGGTCGGGAGATGATCCAAGTCACTATGCCAATGGCCCCCGTACCTGTGCATATTGAGGATGACACTCCTCCTTTAACTCCGCCTCCCTCCGTAGGCATTGATGTGGATATGGTCCCTAGCAGCATTGCTTGATGATTGGCTCCCCTCTTCCTGTTTTAATCTTTATGTTTAAAAGTCTCAACATCTTATCTTGGAATTGCCTAGGGGCGGCTAAAGCAAGTTTTTCAGCGTGTATGAAGGACCTCCGTTCCCGTCACAGGGTGGATATGTTGATCATCATGGAACCCCACGTCTCTGGCAACAGGGCTGATAAGATTTCCATCTCCCTCGGTTTTGATCAGATTGTTCGGATGGAGGCCAAGGGTTTTTCAGGGGGTATATGGTGCCTGTGGAATGCGTCGGTTATCAAGGTGGAGATCTTAGTGTCCCATACCCAATTCCTCCATTGCCTAATCCGCGATGCTCATCATCGGGTCTGGTTTCTGACCACGGTGTATGCTAACCCCCACCCTTCAGGCCAAGAAGGTTTCTGGCTCGAGATGGAGTGTTGGAACCCGATCTCAGGAACCGGAATCTAACTACGTATACCGATTCCCTCATAAACTGTTCTTGCTCTGAAACCATCTATGTTGGAACCCGTTTCCGAAACCTCATACTTATTCATAATTCGGGTCCCAACCGGAAAACGAAACGAAAGAACAGAAACAAAAGCAAATCGCAGG
>JANVCL010000002.1:9620885-9634584 GCA_026546855.1 Erythroxylum incrassatum
TTGCGCTGGGACCGTCTACCCAAGAATGCGCTCCGATACAATCGAGGAATGGCGTCGTCCCCCCAATGTCCCAGATGGGGGCAAGGCAGGGAAACCATTACTCATGCCCTGCGGGACTGTGTCAGGGCACAGGCGCGACCCTTCCATCTAGTGTTCCGTTTTGTTATTCTGGCTTGGATAATCTGGAATGCCCGCAACAAGGAGGTTCTCGAGCATAGGACCATGTCGACTCTCGACCAAGTTTGATGGTACGGAAGGCTACTAGCAGATTGCACCAGTTTTAGCTCGTTGCTTCCTCCTCCCCCTCTTCCTCGTTGGGTCACCTGGTCGGCACCTCCTCCCGAGTCTATCAAGCTAAATGTCGACGGGAGCTCGTTTGGAAATCTGGGGCTAGCCGATTTTGGGGGCCTTTTGCGAGATGAGAAAGGGGCCTTGGTGGGCTATTCTGGTTACATCGGAATTGCTACGAGTTTGCTCGCCGAACTTAAGGCGATCAGGAATGGGATGGCAGCGCGGCGTTCGGTGGTTGATAGTGGAATCGGACTCGAGGGAAGCCATTGCATTGATAGACGACGTTTGCTCCCGGCATCACCCTTATCTGCATGTTATTGAGGATATCAGAAATCTGTTCAGTCTTCCGTGGACATGTTCCCTCGTTCATACGCTCCGTGAAGGCAATCGGTGTGCCAATCTTTTGGCCAAGCAAGGAGCCTCACACCGTCATAGTTGGACGATCTGGGAGGATCCTCTCCCAGACGTTTGCCAGCTTCTGGACCAGGACGCTTCCTCGGTAGCCATCCGTCGGCCCTAGTCTCTTTTTACGTTTTCCTTTTCACCAAAAAAAAAAAACATGAGACACGTGAAAGAGGTTGCCATTGTGTTACAAAAACAGAGGTGGGTAAGATAATCAGTTAATTATATTTTAGTAGCGTTATTAATATTATTTTGTAAATATTAAACTGTAAGGAGATACAGTAACGAGAGCTTTGATTGACCCGACAAAAGTATTCCAAAAAGAAAAAAAAATTAATTTATTAAATTTCAGATATTTAATGAGAACGGCATAATGAAACGGTCTCTAATATAAAAGGAGATCCAAGTTAGCGATAGCAATTCAAACATGGACTCGAAAATCCCCCCCAAAAAAAAACAGAACTAGTGAGCCCACAACTGCCTCAAAATCCAGCCCGAAGTAACCGGGCGAGGTTCGATCAATCAAATCGTCCTGTGGCCTGTGGGTGTGGTCGAGACTCGACTGTCACCCATAAAATAAGAATCAATCCCGGGAGTAGTGTTACTGCTGCATACCTAACAGAGCACAACAAACACACACCGAAAGCTTCCCTAATTTTTTTTTTCCTCATGATAACAAATTTTCACCATGGGAGCGAGTCGCAAACTTCAGGGAGAGATCGATCGCGTCCTCAAGAAGGTCCAGGAAGGTGTCGACGTCTTCGATAGCATCTGGAATAAGGTCATACTCTTCGTTTTCCTCTCTCTTTCTTTCTTCTTTAGTTTTTGATATTAAGCTCTGGAAATTGCATTTCTGTATGGCTCTGTTTGATGTGACATTATTTTTTACGCATATGTTCTCCGCAATTGACCACAAGGTCAAATGCGGTTTCTATTCTCCTTGTTCTCATGTGGTTTCCTTGTGAAAACGTAATGTGGATTTAGGTTTATGATACGGACAACGCTAATCAGAAGGAGAAGTTTGAAGCTGATTTAAAGAAGGAGATCAAGAAGCTGCAGAGATATAGGGATCAGATTAAGACATGGATTCAGTCCAGTGAGATCAAGGATAAAAAGGTCAATTCTTTTGTTTCATTCATAATCGTAATGTTTGAAGCATGCTTTTAATTTTGTTAGAAATAATTTAGACACATGGCATGATAGTTTTCCATCTTAGGATCATCTGATATAAACACAATATAGATGCCTAGCTTGTGAAATTCATCCTTTAATCCAGCAGCATGTTCTCTTAATGTGAGCCTAGACAAAGAATACGGTTATATCTTCTGATTTATAATTAGTTGTTCACCTCTGAGTTTCATACTCAGATAGTTAAAGGTTTCTGTTCTACAAGTATTATTAAGAGGAGCTCCACATCCTTTTATCCTAAGAGTTGAATACATACACGCTTTTTGTGTTTTGCAGTTTTATCTGTAAAGGAATTTTGTTGCATTTAGATCCCTTGGTTTCAGTTATAAAACCTTACTGATTTGGATGATTAAAATAGCTTTGTTTAAGTTCTTTAATCCATTGCAATGCGATGAACAGTTTGTTCACTTGAAGTTTAAGCAGTTCACTTTTTTTTTAAGCAACTTACTGGAAAACCAAGGTTTATAAGTGAATTATATCGGTTTCTGTTAGTGATACATCCTTACCTAAAAGTAATGTCCATAAGAAATTCTGCATACTGTTTCTCAGTGATCCTTTTTCCTTTGATAATCTTATCATATCGCTATCAGGGGTATGCCAATTTTGAACATTTTATTGCATCTTTGTTAATGTGAATTGCAAAGATAACTTCTCTTCCTTTACATGTACTTGGCATGGGTATTGCTGTTGGGGGTTAATGTCATTTTCCTTGTATATTCTCTGTTTGTTTAGGTTAGTGCCTCTTATGAACAGGCTTTGGTGGATGCTCGTAAACAAATTGAGCGTGAAATGGAACGGTTTAAAATCTGTGAGAAGGAAACTAAGACAAAAGCATTCTCTAAAGAAGGCCTGGGGCAACAACCTAAAACTGTAAGATTTGTAAACTTATACTTCTTCTTTTATGTTATAGTCTGTGGAATAATAATAATGTTGCTGATTTGTGGGTAGTTTGTTCAAAGCTGACTATTATCTGACTTGTTCTTTTAATGCATGTTTTCTGGATTTCCTTGAGTAACTGAACGTCCTCATCCATTTTCTTTACTTCATGTACTTCATCAATACGTTGTGATTGTGTCTAAAGTGTTTTGGGTTAAATTTCCTGCTGGTGATTGTTGTTTATTTTATGTAGTTAGATCTTCCAGATCATTTCTTGTAATTGCTCTACTTGTTAGTTGTGAAAAACAGAAAAACTGGTTAGGTGTCAAGGTTTACGTAGACATGGTTGAGTGCTTAGAATTGGGTGGATCATTCAGTGGGTCTTTATTCGAGTAAGGTGCTTCAACAGTATTTAGATGATGATTACCATTTGCTTGAACTTTTTTTGTTAAACCTGCATTTCTTCTTTAGTTTAGTATTGTCTATTGTGTGATTGGTGATTTTTCAAGGAACTTTTGCCTATTTTTTTTTTCTTCTGTTTACGCTGGTTCTCATATCTTCATGCTTCAAGGAAATTTCATGATTCCTGAGTACTTGTGACCTGATTATTTCACTTATAATGATTTGAGAAAGTAAAGACTACTCTTTTGGTGGAGAATCAGACCTAAGGGCTCCAAATAGAACTAAAAATATTTATTTAAAACCTCCAGGTTGTTATTTCTCTAATTGGTCTTGTTTTGTTTTTCATTTATAGGACCCAAAGGAGAAAGCTAAATCAGAGACAAGGGACTGGTTGAATAATGTGGTATGTAAATAAACTTTAAATTTTAATATCTGTTATTACATTGTTATTCTGTTAACATCTAAATAGTTCTGAAGTTTTTTTTACTCTCTCCCCCCTTGTTGGCTTTGGTGCCTGATAACTATTCTTTTTTTTTCCCTAGGAAGAACCATTATAACAATGAATCTAATGCTTAAAGGCTTCTATTTGTAGATGTTTTGACTATAATAATAACTGGACATTCAATTGGAGTAATCATTTTGACCTTACTGAAATCTCTATTGAGTTATATTGTCATATTTCTGTCTGTGTGTTAGGTTGGAGAGTTGGAGTCCCAAATTGATAGCTTTGAAGCTGAGATCGAAGGACTATCTGTCAAGAAAGGAAAGACAAGACCACCCAGACTGGTTGGAATTCAATCAGTGAAATTTTCTGCAATTGGTTTATTATTTTTGCGGTCTTTGATGTTTCTTCCTTTGTCTTGCAGACGCATCTAGAGACATCTATTACTCGGCATAAGGCTCATATAATGAAACTGGAACTGATATTAAGGCTTCTGGATAATGATGAATTGAGTCCTGAGCAGGTCAATGATGCCAAAGATTTCTTGGACGATTATGTGGAACGTAATCAGGTTTGTCTTTTCCTTGTTATTTAACCAGACATGACGGTGCATGTGCTACATATCCTGACTAACATGCTAAATGTGCAATATAATGTTCCTTTTGGATTGCAGTACAACCTTATATCAATATTCTTAACAACTTTATAGATTTTTTTTTTCATAATCTCACTAGATGTGTGGTTTTCATCTTCCTGCAGGAAGATTTTGATGAATTTAGTGATGTTGATGAGCTATACAGTTCATTGCCATTAGACAAGGTGGAGTCTCTTGAAGATCTAGTTTCAGTTGGTCCTCCTGTTGCTAAGGTGAACCTTCAAGCTTTAAATGAGTGCTTCTACCCCTTTTGCTACATTGGAATTGAGGCTCTGTGGAGGAGTTATTTTCATGTTTGTGATATAAGAATAATTTCACGACATGTTTCATCTATTTATGATTTTTATTTCTCCGTGATTTAGTTTTCAATATGATTGATAGGGTGCTCCAGTTCATAACTTGAAGACATCTTTGGTGGCATCAACATCTCAAATTTCTGTAGGTGTTTCTACAGCTAACGGTTTTGATCAACCTTATTCTTAATTTGAACCTGTTTAATGTGTATATATCTCTGGAAATAGTTTGCAACTCCTGTATTTATGCTGACGTGTCATCAGTTACATTTTGGACATTACACTGTACAGTAGTGGATGCTAATATAGCCCATTGTTCTAGGTTTCCAACCTGTCCTATGATATCCTTCTCTGTTCCCTTAAATTCAAATGGCGAGGGAAGTATAGAACTTTCAATTTCCTGGTGGCTCATCTGTGACGTTTTGGTTTTTAGAGTAAGGGTTGTAGGATCAAAGATGACTTCTCCATATTATTTCTCTATGTTTCAATTACTGGTGTTATCTTCTACCATATCATAATGATTTTACTTTGAGCATTGCAATGTACTTTACTCAATTTCCATTTCTCCAGTTTAAATGGAAAATTCAATTGCTTCTTAATTATGATTGGTTTCGGTGATCAGCAAAGTCTTTGCTTAAGTAACAAATGCTTTATGTTCTTGTCAGAGAACTATATCACACTTTGGTGTTAACCAATGAACAAACCTGGTTTCGTACATATTGAATTTCCATTTCTCCAATTTTGTGTTTTATCTTGTACTGACTTCTGCCGTGCATGCAAGTATGAGGAGTAATGGTTTTCTTTCCAGGCCACTCTCTCTAGTACTCATAAGCAAAGTACTTCTGTTCAGGAGCTAGCTGATGATACTGCTTCACAAGATAGCACCATGGATACTATTGCAAAAACTCCACCTGCCAAAGGTAGCATGGTTAGTTGTGCAGCGGCAACCCCAACAGGGAACCCTTCAACTCCAATTGCAGTGAGTGGTACAGCTCATACACTGACTGGTGTATCAAGTGCTTCTACAGCGCTTCCAGTTGTTACTTCTGTTAGAGGTGTTCTTGAAAATGCATCTACTGCCAATCCTCCATCACCTGCAACACCAGCTACTGCAGTCAAGGAGGAAGAAATCGCAGGCTTCCCTGGCCGCAGATCATCACCTTCTCTTACTGATACTGGATTGGCAAGGGGCATAACTAGAAGTGGTCTCTCTAGTCAGCCTTCATCTAGTATGTCTCTTAATTCTGGCATAGTTCCCAGCAGTGGGGCCCTTGGCACAGTACCCTCTTCCACTGACCTGGGAAAAAGAAATATTTTAGTAACTGATGATAGGATTGGTAATAGTGGAGTAGTGCAGCCTTTGGCTTCTCCACTGAGTATGAGAATGATATTACCTCAGCCTAGCAAGGCTACTGATGGAACCAGCACAATCGATTCTAGCAGTGTTGGTGAAGGTGCTGCAATAGGTTCAAGAGTCTTTTCCTCTTCCTTAGTCCCAGGCCTGCAATGGAGGCCTGGAGGCTCCTTTCAAAATCAGAATGAACCAGTAAGCCTTTATCTACATTTTTATGAATTTCAGATTTGAAAATCTTAAGTATTATTTGTTTCCACTTGAAGATCATCGACGGCAAGATATTTGTTTATTTTCTGAGTTTTTGGATTTAAAATCCTTCTTATTGAAGGTGTAATGATTTGTGGAGTTAGTGGGTACATGAATTTGGTAACCTTCATTTTAGCACCAAGTTGTGTAATACTTAAGCTTGAAGAGATGTAGTCTATGCTGGAATTTTGCTTGGCTAAGTTAAGAAAATTGGAGAAATAGGTTGGCTTGATGACTTCCTATTTGGTTGGGATTTGAAGTAACAAAATTTGACATTGTCAAGTGTGATGTAAACTTAAGGTGTCATTATTCAAAATTATTTGTTTTGAGCTCAAAATAGGAAATGTTCCAATTTATTGAAACTTTAGCCAGCACAGGATTTGGTAAGTTGCAACCCTTGGCTTAATAGCAAGGTGAACTATATAATTTGTTCAGTTTTACTAGATGGAGCATTCCATTATTATTGCATGCAGATAGATAATGTTTCAGATGTTTGTGTGATAAAAAATTGTAATGTTGATTAATAGTTACTAATTTATTATTGATTTAGGTGGAATCTGTTGCTATTTGAATTCTGTACAGTTTTTTTGGGTTGTCACTAGCAGGATAAATTGCTCAGGGGCATAATGATCTGATTGGAAACAGGAAGAATGGGCTGACAATGATGGATTAATCTAGTTCAGGATAACAAGTTTAATTTAATTGTGTTCCTTCACGATTGAACTGAATTACTTTAATGAGCTAAAATAACACACATAGGCACACCTGCAAAATGCATATTAAGGTCACACCTAGCTGAAAATGTCGCAAAAATATGACTATAAGTCTGAAATTATATACTGTCATGGCCCCCAAACCTTCTGACCAGTGGAAAAGGAGGACGGGATTGATAAATGTTCTTCATTATCATAAGGTAGATAAAACTGTTTAACACCCAAGCTTTTAATCCTCATCTATTTGGGATTGTCATTTGAAGGGCCTAGGAACTTTGCATGTCCCTGTGCACTTGGCAGCAGTAGTCACTTTAAAGAACCGTTTAAAGACTGGATATTGTTTCCATTTCAGGGGCAATTCCGTACTAGAACTGAGATTGCGCCCGATCAGAGGGAGAAATTCTTGGAACGACTACAACAAGTTCAGCAACAAGGTCACAGTACCCTTCTTGGCATGCCACCTCTGGCTGGTGGAAATCACAAACAGTTTTCTTCTCAACAAAATCCACTTCTGCAGCAGGCAACCTTTTCTCCTTCAAAATTTTGTTTCTCTTGCCTTTTACTTTCTTGACAAGTTGACCTATAAACTTTTGAACAGGTCTTTCAGGTTGTTCATTGACAATTTAAGTACTCATTGTCTTAACAAATGTTTGCTCAGAAATAAATTCATAGTCCCAAAAAGGTTTTTGTTTGTAGTTGGGTTAGGTACTCTTTTAAACTTTTATCTCTTGGAGATTAGTGGATGTGGAGCATCCAGTTGTCTTCTGTATCAAATGTGATGTCACTATTAAGCAGTTCTTATCACATGCATTTGTTGCTAACCCTTTTAAGTTTCATGAAGGCAATTTAAGATCGAGTTTACAATTTCTTTTGATGTTCAATTATCGAAAATAGTTTTTCTTTCCTGGTTATATGTTCATTTGTCAACATGGCTTTAAGCAATTGTCATGTGAAAGGAAGGCAAGTAAATCTTTCTGATTAAGGATCATAATCATATTAACTCATGTTGTGGCTAACAATTTCTGTCAAGATGTTCTTTTTCTAGCCCGTCGTCTAATTACATGAAAGAGAATTGAGATTAACACAATTCTCTTGCATGTACCTGGCTGTTTTTGCAGTTCAATTCTCAAAGCTCATCTGTGCCTCCACAAGTTAGTTTGGGCCTTGGTGGACAGGCATCGAGTCTTAATTCTGTTACTACGGCTGCTGTACAGCAGTCAAGTCCCATCCATCAGCAGTCTGTCCAACAAGTTGTAATATCAAGTAGTGCAAAAGATGCTGGTACTCTTCTATTAGCTGGTCTTTCTTTCAGACGCACATATAAATTGCTTATGTTGGTGAATGGAATTGACAATGCAGATATTGGGCATGGAAAGGTTGACGAGCAGCAGCAAGCTATAACTTTACCTGATGACCCAACTCCAGAATCTGCTCCAACATCTGGACTTGGAAAAAATCTTGTGAATGAAGACGGATTAAAAGTTCCATACGCAATGGATACTCCTGTATGTAGGCTTGCCCACCTCTTTCTACATTATTGGTTTTGTTTAGCATTATATTGAGTCCTGTTGGGCATGGGGAGCCACAATCTACCTTGATCAACCTGCTCCACTTCTACATTAGCATGGGCATGAAAACTGAGAAAAGTATTTCAAACAGAAGAATAGGCCAGGACTTCATGCACCACTTGATAGACATGCACCACTTGCTATCTGATTACATCTCTACCCTTGTAAATTCTAAGACTGAATTGATTATTCTACTTAAATATTGTTATCATCTATAAGATTCATGGGGAGGGACCTAATAGTGGTGAAAACAAGAAATCTAATTGCAATAGTTATTAAATCCTTAGGAAAAAGGAAATTGGAGAGGCAATGTTTTCAACTGACTGGGCCTATATTAGTGTAAAGGATGATCTGTGGGTCTGGGTTGAGTAGGGCATACATGAGAGAGATATTGTAAGTCCCATGAGGCTGGTAGAAGCACATTTCATTGATTGTCTTAAATGTATCTGCCATAGAGGAGTGATCCCCAAGCGTGTGTGACTTGAGCTGCTTGTAAATGTTTTTTTGCTGCAGGCAGCAACATCTGGCTCTTTGACAGAACCTGTTCAAATGCAAAGAGATATTGATCTCTCTCCTGGACAGCCCCTACATTCAAGCCAGCCTTCTAGTGGCCTAGGAGTTATTGGTCGAAGAAGCATTTCTGACCTTGGTGCCATTGGCGATAGTGTCAGTGCATCTGCAATGAATTCTGGTATAGTGAATGACAAAATGCACAATTTGCAGATGCTGGAAGCTGCATTTCTTAAACTTCCTCAACCGAAAGACTCGGAACGTGCCAGGAGCTACACTCCTGTATGAATTCCTTACAAAACTCATTGTACACCACCAGTTAAAACAATGATAGTGTTAGGTTACGTAACAGTCTGTGTTACTTGTTTTGCTTTGCAGAAGCACCCCGCAGCAACACCTCCTAGTTATCCTCAAGTACAAGCACCCATTGTGAACAACCCTGCATTCTGGGAACATGTAAGCTTGGATAGCTATGGACCTGATACCTTATTCTTTGCATTTTACCATCAACAGGTAATGGGGAAGACATGTCATTCTATTCCTAACTCTGATTGTATGGTATTGACCTTATTCTCATGCCAAGTGTTCGTTTCTGCAGAATACCTATCAACAATATATGGCTGCAAAAGAGTTGAAGAAACAATCATGGAGATATCACAGGAAGTACAACACCTGGTTTCAACGTCATGAAGAGCCAAAAATTACCACTGACGAATATGAACAGGGAACATATGTGTATTTTGATTTCCATATTGCCAATGATGACCTCCAACATGGATGGTATGCAGATTTTACTTGTGTTCTCTATTCTTATCCATTGAAACTGATGTTTTTGTCTTAACTTGAATTGCAATTGTCGCATTTGCATGAGAAACAGTTTCTTCATTGTGTAACTTAATTCCCAGCACCGTTTTAACCTGGCTGGGGATGAACTTGGTGTTATCAAAATGAGAAATCGTTAACCATGTTAACATATATTGGTCACTTTATTTTTCACTATTTCCGGATTTAATCCTTTGCTTCTTTTGTTCAGGTGTCAGAGAATCAAGACAGACTTCACTTTTGAATATAACTATCTTGAAGATGAACTCATTGCATAGAAGATGCGGAGTATTACAGCATGCCATATGGACTCCTGGTACATGTCATTCCAAGTTACCAGCTATGCTGCTTGATTTCTGCCAAAGTTTTATTGATTGTAGTCAAGAATTTTAGCTTGCGGAGTTTTTGTCTGCGAAGATGATAAGTCTCATATACGTATGATTTTAGCTTTATACCTTTTCTTAAGCATCTATCCATTTTTGTTTGTTATTTTGCAAAAGCAAGTGGATAGTCCATTGAGAATCCTCCAATCGTAGTACCAAGGCACGACGTCATAGAACACTTCCACCGTATCTTTTTCTAGTGTTGTGGAACTCTTCCTTGACCGTAGTCTGTATTCACGAAGCATATTAATGAGAAGTAGTGTCTCCTCTTCGATCCTACTAAAAGAAGCTTATTGAGATATAGCCAAGACGTCCAAACATAAAAACAATTCCGGGTTCAAATTTTCTGTGCCACAATCCTGTTTTTGTCTCAAAATGACGTAGTTTTATATCTACTTACTTATAAAATGATGTCGTTTTAGAGGCGAAAATCTTCTGTTCCCCTGAAATATCCCTGTAGGCTATACGGGCGATGAAGTATGCATGCCATTGACTTTAACATCCTGTTCGCAATCTTTAAGATTTGATGTGCTATGTTTTCGGTGAGAGGGTTGTGCATGGGAAACAGGGAAACAGAAACGAGGTCTAGTTGTTGGACATGAGTGTCTGGGAATTCACAAAAGACAGCCATTGGTGTGCAATTTTAAGTACATCCCTTACTATTGCTTGCTTCTTCAGCGTTCCATTTGCCTGTGTATCCGATGAACGTATATAGATCTGGACAACTGGGGTAGGCATCCTTTGAGTGCCGTGGGTCCATTGTACTTTCCAGTTCATTAAGTTTTAGGCAACGATCCACGTTTAAAGTTGAATATAGGCAGGTGCAATTTTTGCGTCGCAGAGCATGTGAGAGCTTTGAATTATATGCTTCCGTGGATTTTTCAGATGTTAAAAGGTGATCAGGAAATATTGATAAAAAATGGTGACAGATTGTAATAAGAAATCAACGTTGTGATTTAAAACTGGTATTACTGAACTCAATAAGCTTAAGCTTCGTGATATAGATGCATGTTGTTCAACCATCTAGGCAGTTTTGGTTGATTAATACAGAAATGTATTGTAAGATTTTTTAAAATCTACCTAACCTTCCTACTATTAATAGTGTGGTTCATTTAACGCACACGTTAACGCTTATGCTTCACAGAGTTACCTACTCTGTGATGGGCAGAGGTGTTAAAAACGGTTTAAAAGACTTGTTTTGGGTCCCTATTCTTATATAGCACAAGAACACACCGTGCATAAGGAGAGGGTAGACGATTCAAAACTCAGAGATACAAGAGGATCTTCGGTGGAGCAATAGCTAGAGGTATTTATTTCGGTTATGCTTTCGTTACTATATATATATATATATATGTGGTTAATGTGCATGTATCTTCTTAAGTAAACGTTGTTGTGTGAGATGCTTGTGATAAATTACATGTATGACCCGAGTATGTTTTGAATTAATCGATGCTCTCACAAAATCCCTAAATAGGACATCTTGCTTATCCTCTTTCGGAGGAAAAACTGTGAATGACCATCTCGTTGGAGTTCAACGTGTTTGGCAGTAGAAAGTGTTGATATATATTTATTTCCTTTATCAAAGTATAGCAATAATTTTACAAAGTACTTAGAGAAATCAATATCTCATTTTAATTTAAATTAAAGAGTGTGAATTATACTTAATAGTATCAAAATTCATCTTTTATAAAAAAAATCAAATAAAACAAATTTTGAAATAAACTTAATGTAGTCTACAATCAAATATTTTTAAACCAAAGTCTTAATGTATAAGTCTTTTCAAATCTTCCATTAAGATTTACATTAATAAGCTTATTAAAAATTAAATGTGAACTAGAGTTTAATATACTATTTCTAAAACTACCTACATTAAATTGCAAATTATAAAATATTATAGAGCTACTTTATGTTTGAGCTAGAGCTTTATTTGGTTTACGCAATAATATTATTTTTAGACTATCACTAATATTAAAACTATGTAATTACTGGAAATAACTTATTATAATATATGTTTTTGGAGTCAAGTGTGTACTTTCCAAAGTCAGTATACTAACTTACGATCCACTAATATGAAATATCATTTTCATGTTGAGTTATAGTTTCATTAGGATTTATAATGTTAGCTTTGTGTTGGAAATTAGAACTAATCACATTGAAAAAGTGTTAATAAATGGAATTAGGCTTTAATTAAAATTTATATATTAATATTTGATCTTTTTATTAGGTATCAATAAGGTTGTGCATGCAGGGAATTTTATATAAGTATGTATAAAATGATAGAATTTTATCATAATTTTGTGGACTAGCATAATAAACATAATTTTGTACAAACTCCGATTAATTAGATGTTAATGGTACTTCTCTCATACATGTCATTGGCCCTGTATTCATGAGCTTGCTATAATGAGTAAACTTGACCCATGTATTATAATACAGAGGAGGCCCTGTTGCTAGCCAACGTTAAATACAGTCGCTCCTTTGAGAATTGTACGAGTTCCTAATCAAAGTTTGGAATAGCATTAGTAAATCCTTAGCGTCTCTGCCACTTCATTTCACAGAAAACAACAATGAACTCAATTTTTCCTTAATTTCCAGGTATTTGTCCATTCAATTCTTAAATCTAGCATATTGCAATTATAGGGTTAATTAATTATATTGATTAATTACGAAATTAATCTGTAATTTCGTGTCAATATTTCTTCAATTGGTATCAAAGCAAGTCGCTCTTATATTAGTCGTTAACACCTCGAAATGATAAATTATGTCATGTGTTAGGCTTTAATTAACCTCACACGTGAGGGGAGTGTTGAAATATAAAATAGAAATTTGTCCCAAATTGGAGAAAGAGAGGAAAAAAGACTAATATATAAGCCTAGTGGACTACTCCACCTATCACCAATTGATTTTAGGATGGAACCTCACTTAAACTTGTATATAGTCTAACTTTCCTTCTCGTGTGAGCCGGTAGACCATTACAAATTCTAACATAAAACTTTCTACTTTGCAGGAGTTTTGAGAATGTTACAATTTACGTAACTTTTTTTTTATAAAGACATTATTTTTTCGTGACTTTATTCTCACCAAGTATCACCTTATTCTTCCAAACATTGGCCAAATAGCACGATGGCCGTTAGTTGGAGGTTGGGAGTGGGCGTTCGATATCGATGAAATAGCTATAAGAATCTTTTTAATGCGTGATCTCTTGGAGATGCATCCTAGGAGCAAGTGCATATAATAATAAAATCAGGAAATTCAGAGGTACTTGACAAGTAAAGGATTATATGTATACATGAGAAAAGAGATGTGAGCCAGCGAATGTCGTCCAATCTTTTTCTTATTAATGAGGTTCAGATCTATAGTTAACATGCTAAGGTACCTTATCTTGGTTTATTCAACGCAAGAAAAATAAAGTTTAAGCTTACACATTTTATGGGTAGGCTAAGTTAGCGACAGAATTTACGGACGAATTAAAGCATCAAAAAATTGGCTATAGGTAATAATTTGCGACGAATCACAGAATGTCCGTCGCAAATTTACCGACAGGTATTTTGTGT
>JANVCL010000002.1:9640622-9658316 GCA_026546855.1 Erythroxylum incrassatum
AATTATAAGGAGTAATTATGATTGGTTATGATGAATATTGTTAGCCAGATTGACCAAAAGGTTGGAATCCATCATTTGACAATCCCAATTTAACATTTCGACTTTCAGCTGCAAACTCATAATAGGTGTTATTGAAATGTTTCCATGTCAATGCATCTTATGGATGACTCATTATTCCAACTCCCTGTTCATGTTCATTATGTCATCTCATGTGAGATGCAGTAACATCATAAGCATATATTCTTTGAAGTCTGAAAGTTAGCGAGAAATAATATATCCGCTTCTAGGGTACTAATTTCTGTTTTATAGAACGCTTTCTAGGCTTAAACCTAGGTTGACCACAAAATTTGCACTCTTGTAATTCCACATAATCTCCCCAATACAACATACATCCCAATTTGCAACAATCAATCTTTTCAACAAGTAAACCAAGACCTTTAATAAGTTTCTTCATATTGTAAAAACTTTTAACCATTGTATGATTAGGAGGCAATGATTCATTATAAGATCTAAGAATTTTATCAAAACTGTGATAAAAAATATGTCCTTCAGACTTTATGTTCAATATTCAAGTAATTGAAGACAATTGAGTCAATGTCTCATAATTTGGTCATAATTCTTAGTCAGTTGAGTGTAGTAAGTCAAAAAATTATTTTGCATATGGGTTTAGTTCTTCTTCAAGATTTTCTATATTTTCTTAAAATGTATAACCGACTGCATCATAAACCACTTACATGTAAGGATTTTCATTTGCATCCACATTATTTGTTCTAAATTCAATCCCCCATTAAAACTCATCTACATTCACTGACGAGTGCACTTCATTACCCCTTGAGGTGCTACAAATCAATGGCTTTCCATGTCGTATCCACTCAAAATAATTTGGGACAAACCATTTTCTCAACAAATGCCTATTCACTTCATCAATAGAAAGGAAACGAATGTGTTTACACTTTTTACATAGACATCTGATCTTTAAGTCATCCATATATATAGGTTGAGAACATACATAATGAATAAAAGCTTCAACTCCCTCAACAAACTCAGGATTAATGAAACCATCAGATGTTAATCGCCTATACATCCAAGATCTATCAACATTACTCATTTATGCAAAACTGTTAATTTAAAAGAGGGATTTCATAGTTAGTATCTTTCAAGTCTCCCAAGTTTACAGAACATCTAAACTTTACACAACATCCCCTAAGTATTAATCAATCGAATTAATCACCTACAATTGATTTCAATACTATGGTATGTGGCATTGTTTACACCTGTGAATCAAGAAAGCAAGTTCTTATTGTGGCTTCTAGGCTCGTGAAATTTTTCACTAATAAGCCTTACAGGAGTTGCATCACGAATTTATAGCTTATATACCGTCCTAGGGGTTTATTATACAAAGAATTGTCTTGTCTATCAAACGTATGAATTTCTTGTGTTAATACTACGTTTGCATTAATCATATTGAAATTGAAGTATTAATGTTTGAATTAATCACCTATAATTGATTTTAATACTATGGTACGTGGCATTGTTTACACCCACAAATCAAGAAAGCAAGTTCTTGTTGTGACTCTTAAGCTTGTGAAATTTTTTACCGATAAGCCTCACGAGAGCTGTATCACAGATTTCCAGCCTATATACCGTCTTCAGGATTTTTTATGCAAACAATCGTCTTGTCTATAAAACATATTAATTTCTTGTGTTAATACTAAATTTGCATTAATCACATCAAAGTTGAAGTATTAATCAACTGAATTAATCACCTGCAATTGATTTCAAAACTATAGTACGTGGCATTGTTTACATCTGTGAATCAAGAAAACAAGTTCTCGTTGTGACTCCTAGGCTTGTGGAATTTTTCACCAATAAGCCTCATGGGAGTTATATCATGAGTTTCTAGCCTATATACCATCCTAGGGGTTTATTATGCCTCAAATCATCTATAAAATCTCAAACTCATTCCATATACAATAAATGCTTATGTAATCATACATCTACTCATCAATGAGTTAAACATAACCCAAACATAAATAGTTAGACTATTAAAGAAGAACATAAAAACTCATCAATGATTATAAGAATATTCTAAACAACAACACAAAATCAAGACCTCCTTTGTAATCATACAAAACTCAAACGCACCTAATTAATGTATTATTAAAGCAACACATACGGTAGATATTAGTTGGACGACTTACTATGATGGATGGACAACTACAGACTACAAAGAAGAAGGATGAGCGATGCTCTTCAACATAAAATAGGGCCTACAAAAAAAATCATATTAGTTAACTGGTGAGAATGCACCATTATTTGAAAGGGACTACAGTCGGCATAAAAATTTACTTCATATTCAAAAATATGCAAGATAAAACAAAGACATCGTGAACATCAATTTAAGAATTTCTTTTTTAATATCTCTTTTCTTTTTATAGACATCATACATCTTTAATTAACTTTTTCTGTAAGCTCTTTTCGATAGAGATTATTTGGAAATAGCCTTCCTAATAGTTAGGGGTAAGGTTGCATATTACTAAACTTCCTTAAATCTCGCGTGCAACAAAATTCATAATGAGTGTTGTGTTATTGTTGTTAATCAAGGAATAAAATTATTGATTGGAAAATTCTTGCATTAATTTTACTTAAAATATATAAATTATTGATTGTTCGATTTTCACATTAACTCAATAAAAATTAACAACAATCAATATATCAATATATAAAAAAGAGTGAATAAATTAATGATTACAAAAAAATCATATATGAATTATTCTTCCTTTGAAAAAATTTTATAAAAAATTTAAAGAAATGAATTTTAAACACAATGCAATATCATATAATCCACCGAAGCACCATTTTGTATTTCCCATGGGTTGTTCCAAATACCAGCTTTTTCTTTTTTCTAATGTTTTGAAATCCTCTTCCTAGTTTTGTCCCTCATTTTCACATTTTTCACACTCGTCTCCCTCTTATCAATTCAAGTGCTATTTTTTCGTTTCTTTCACTTTTGCTCCTCATCTCCTTCTTAATTGCAATCTAACCCACTTAATTTAGGAACTTTGCAATTAGGGCAAGATATAAGGTATGAATCAAAATGATATAAGGCATGACTAGAGATGAGGCCCAATTAGATACCTAAGTTGCTTAAACAAAGGTGGGTGGTCAAGGAAAATAATTAATGTAAATGTTTTTTGTTTTAACTTTTAACAACTAGATTCAATTTTAAAATTCATTTGTTTAACAACTAAAATTCAATTTAAAAATTCAGTTGTTAAGGATAAAATTTTCTAATAAACAAAATGAATATAAAAATCAACTCAATTATTTTTCATTTCAGTGATATACTATTACAATTAGAGATTAATATATTCGAACGTAAGTGGAATAGAACTCTCAATCCAAAAGTTTAGAAATTTTTCATAAGACCTAAAATCAATATTTTTAAGACTAAAAGTAGTACAACTCTTAATAAGTTAAGGTAGAAACAATTTTGTCACTTATAACTAAAATAAAAATTATATCATGATTTTCACTTTTATATGACTAACAAAATTGATTGTATTTATGCTTTAGCACAACTCTCGCTATGTTTTGTGTGGGAATTAGTAAACGACATATATGTTCAGAATAAATGGCTAAAAACTCGTTGGATTAAATAAAAAGATGGATCAATGGAAGTTTATGGAAAGAAATGTTTTCAAGGTTGTACTTGTCAATATGAACAAAAGATTGGAGAAACAAGTATTTAGAACCTCATTGGGTCATTAAATTGAGGAAGATTTAACAATTTCTTAGATGAATACAAGAAATGGATAATGATTCAAAAGAGACTAAAGGTTAGGACATTGGGCATGTAGGATTCCTTTTAAGTTCTGCAATCTTTACACCATAAATCTTCTCTCTACACATTCTACTCACTATTTTTTTCTCAAACCCGTTGCCAGAAATCATCTTTGTTATTAGTGAACGTAGGTTGAGTCCTCAGAATATGTGTGAGAGTTCATAATGAAGAAAAACACATCTAGTATATGCAGAAGTGAAGAAGGTGGATTATTTCTTATCACGTCCCAAATAAATTTATTTGCTAAAAAGGTTAATTGCTTAAAATGCTACCATACGTGAAATTAATAATTGCTAATTATGCCATATACACACAATCTTCAATTTAATAAGGAACCAAATGAACGCAATCAACCTATACATTGACAGGACGACAATGACGACGAAGAGGTGGGTTTCATCGAGAGACGATTATACAATACGTGAAGCAGATGCGACGACAACGTCAGCGACAAGCGGTGACGAGGTGTGATGGCACGATGCACAGTGGCCTTCGATTGCCACAGAGATGACAACGCTGGCTACCTGAGGACAGTAGCATGTTGACGACGCATGGCGACACGACAATGACACACAGTGGGATGACGAGGAGGCGCGGTGGGACGACGACAATGACGGTGGGATGACGACGACAGATGAGAGAAAATAAATGGGGCTGCACACGATGGATGAGGGGAAATGGGGGAAAGGAAGCAGCGGTAGATTTAGGTTTAACGAAAATGACATCATTTAATGTTAAACCAAATGACGTCATTTTTCGTTTTTTTAATGCTTAACCAAAAGCAAACGATGACGTTTACGACTAGACTTTATCGACAAAATTTACCGACGGAAACTCCGTCAGTAAACTCTAGCATTATTTACCCCGCCAAGCATTTCCTTTCTTTACTGACGGATATTTCTTACTACCGTTATATTCCGTCGGAAAATTTTTCAGGATGATTTCCCTCCATATTTATCGACAAATATTTTTTCTATCACAAATCAAAATTTTCTAACAATTTTTCCGACAGATAATGATTTCCTGTCGGTAATTTCTAATAGTTCAATTTCCGTCAGTAACTATCCATCGCTAATAACTAATTTTCTTGTAGTGATTGTTGTTTATAAATTCAAGATCGTTGTAATTCTTCAATGATGTTATATTTGTTTTAGTAAAAGGTTCACAAAAATCAGAAATCGTTTTTCATTAAATTTTAACAAACTACCATTTAAATCATTCATAAATATACATGTTTACGAAGACTCTTCAACAAAAATCTAACAAAATTAGTGAAAATAGTTAAGGTTATGTTTGGTTGGACGTAACGTTTTAATGGAATGAAATGGTTTAAAATAAAATAAAATGTAAATGAATATAATATTAGAAAATTATTGTTTGAAATGGATGAAAAGGTTTATAATGTAATATATTGAAATGTTATTTAGATGAAGGGTTTATAATGTAATATAGTGTCAAGTGGTTTATCATTTTACATTTCATCCTAAATCTCTCATATTAGAGGTTTTTTATTTTTAGTGTTTAGGATAGAAGAAGGTGTAATATGAAACTCTCATCTTCCATCTCATTCCATTTCATTTTATTATAAACGCTCATTTTAAACGATTAAATAATATTATATTCTATTGTATTCCATTAATAAACCTCCAACTAAACATAGTCTAAAAGAATGTAATGTCTTTTTTCTTCCTTTATGTAGAGCCAACCTATTAAGTAGCCCCGCATGGGTAAGGCCAGTTATTCATAGCCTACTCTTAACTTGCCCTTATTTTGTTTCATTTGTTCTTTATAAAAATCCACTTTTAATACTCATAAAGAATGAAAAGAAATAAAATAGGAATTTTCTTTTACTTTGCTAAGAGCATATAAAATATCATAAACGGCCGGCTGTTAAGCATGAAGATTAGTTGCAGCCATCTAGGAAATGCCAGAAGTGTATATAAGGTGGATTTTTCCTTTACTTTGCTCAAAGCCTATAAAATATCATAAACGGCCGGTTGTTAAGCATGAAAATTAGTTGCAGCCATCTAGAAGATACCAGAAGTGTACATAAGGTGCATTATGCAACTAATAGGACCAAACTCTGAAATTTAGAAATTCTTATACTTCAAAACCAATTTGTATCCTTTTCATAACCTAAGAAGGAGAAGTATGAACATAATTGGGTATAACAAGGCCTTTATCTGGTGGGATTTGGAATTATTGTGACAGTTGAGCCATGTCCATACAAAGGAATCTGATCTGTGATCTTCTCTGAAAGAGACATTGTCACTTCCATTGACAAAGAGAGCTCTTTAACACAAATCTAGCCCAGAGTTCTCTTCTTCTAAATTCTAATTGCAATGCAACACCTTCAAACTTCCAACTATCAGACTTTTTATTATTAATATAATTCGTATGCTGTATGTATCACGTGAGATAAAGGCTATGGTCTTCGGGAAAGTACCACTTTTATGTGAACTAAGAGATGATCTTACATTATGTTTTCTGTCGGCCACCGACCCAAACAAAAAACTTCAAGAAAGCTAGCAGAGCATACGTACGGTATACATATAAATATATTTTAGAATAAGTTACTAGTAATTTTAAAAGAAGTTATTCCAATCACTTCACTTTCAAAAGATATTTATTATATTCAAGTACTACTCGCATAATATTTAGAATATAAAATAAAAATATACAAATCGGTTACATTACATATTAAGCTACAGTATATGTATCTAGTTTTGTATCGGTCTCCTCTCTTCCATCCTATTATGATGTCTCCAGTATCCTCTTTCCTTAGTAGTGGGCAAAGTTAGTAGGGCTGTCTCAATGGAAGCCGCGTCATTGCCACGTAAGGATAGGATTATATTGTTATTATATGGAGTTATCTTTCATGTTTGGTTAAAACTATTTTGAATTAAAAAACATAAAGGTTTGTAAGCACCTGTCTATCATCCTGTAACATCTCATGAGGGGGGAAAAAAGAGAGGCAAACTTTGGTTCTGGTTCTGGGACCCTTCCTTTCCCAATTCAAAATCTGGAAAACAGAGGAAATGCGGCTTTTTTCTCTGTAATTCACGTTCTCCAACGTAACCTCCTATTTAATTAATACGTTAGTGCATAGATGATTTGGTTTTCCTCTGAACTATAGAGGTTAGGCTTTAAGAAATGGTATCTCCTAATTAAAATACGAGACTTGACAAAAACCGTCACGCAAAATCTGATTCTGTTTTTTAATCCTTCGGTTCCTTTACTTTCTAGTGGATTAGTCTTTTTATTTATCGCCTCTCCTAGCTCTCTCTCTCTCTCTCCAACTTTTCATTCTGTTTAAAGTTTTATCTTTTGTTGCATCCTTTCCATTGTTTGATTTGTAATTCCTTTTGGAAGGACTTCACCATTTGATTATCATCACCAAATCTGAAACTTTTGGGCCTTTCGGAGCATTTATTTGAATATTGCTCTGTTTTCTCCTTTGGTCTTTCTTATAAAGCTTGTTATTTTTGGCTTGGAAGTTATCATTTTTAGCATCTTCAGATGTTAACTGCTTTCTGGTTTTAATGTTCTGTTGACAACCCATTTCTTCTTTCGATCAAATCAGCGAATCTTGTGTGTTTCTGTTGCAAAGTTCATTCCTTTATTATTTCCCTATTCTTTACTTCTTAAATCTTTTCATCCTACATTTTTTTAGGACTCTTGATTTGCTTCCTTTTTATTCTTGAGATATCTCACGATCTCAAAAGCCCTCAATTTCGTGTCATTAAATCGCTGGATTTTCGCTGTTTCCGCGTACCCATCTACCGAAAACAGTTTCTTTCCCTATAAACGCAAAAAACAAAAAGAGGAAAACTGGTGGCAAATAAATAAACCTTTACTTTATTACTACTTTCTACTCCCTCCAGCCCAATCTGCTTTTGTCATCCCAGAAATCCATACGCAAAACATGTACACTTCTCGGTGTCTCCAATGGGTTCTATTTGTTGGCCTTTTGGGAACTTATGTTCATGGTCTGGGGGTCAACTGGGGAACTCAGGCTACTCACAAGTTGCCTCCTAAGACTGTTGTGCAGATGTTGAAGGATAATGGAATCACAAAAGTGAAACTTTTTGATGCAGACCAGAGCACCATGAGTGCCCTTGCTGGGAGTGACATTGAGGTCATGGTGGCTATTCCAAATGACCAGCTTGCTGTAATGACTGATTATGATCGTGCCAAGAAGTGGGTCAGCAAGAATGTCACACTTTACAACTTCAACGGAGGAGTTAAGATTAAGTAAGTTTCAATCTTTTTTTTTAGCCTTTTCTAGTTAATTCTCGGTGGGGGTTTAAAGCTTCTATTAGATGTTGTTGTTGGTCTGTTGATCTCTGTGAGGCGTTATTGGTCCAGTCAGTTTCACGTATATGATTTTATTGTTCTTTTTCATCTATGCAAATGAAGCAGGAATGAGGTGGTGAGGTTGAAGGTCTGACATCTGTCGATCCAAACTGTAATAACTTTGTTCATTTAATTGTGTATTCGTCGTTAATGTGAAAAGTTATGGTTTTTCCTTCTCTCTTTCAATTGGTTCTTTTTATTGCTTCTTCTCATAAACCAGATTCCATGACCTGTTTTATCAGGATTGCAGTTGAGAAATCAATTATGTGACTTCAAACAATAATGAAAATGTGTCTCTTTGGACTTTTATGATTATAATAAATATTGACCGAGTATATTTTATGTTTATAAATTACATGTTGACTTGCTGTATAAAGAAAATGAAAGAGAAAAGGGGACCTAGGAATCTTGTCAAGGACTCATGCTTTATGTCGATTGGCATACTCATGACAGCTCTATTTAGAGTTAAATCAATCCACAGATTTTAATGCAGTTTTCAAAACTTGAACTATTTTCAAAGAGAATGTCCCATATGGAAGTATAAACCTGAAATGGTTTATTCTCTTATTGAGCATAAAGAATTAACCTTTTAGTTTAGTTTGTGGAATTACAATTCTGAAGAGATATGTTGCTTTTGTGGTGTCTGCCTTTTAACACCAGTAATGGTGTTTGATTGTAGGTGAATGATTAAATCATTGTGTGTACTCGTCTCCCTTCTATTTTCTTCTTTATCTCTGTTTTCATCAAAACTATTATAACAAGTTTCTTGGCACTATAATATTTTAGCTTACCGAGCTCCTCTTGAAAGTAAACATAGAGGTTTCATTTGAGATGCAGTTCCTTATTGTACTTTAAGCAATACTTTTTTATGTAGAACTCCTACAATTGCAGATAACATTAGGCATTGAAGTTTTGGTAACAGATCCAAATAAAAAAAAGGGTTTGTGATTATTTTAGAATAATTGTATCTCACGTTGATTTATTTTATTTAAAAAAAAGACATGCTCTAATTCTGCCCTTTTATCTGTGTTGAAAATTAGTATTTGGATAATTAACGAATTTTATTTTCAAGGATAAGTTTATAATCAGATTCAATCATGACTCTATGATCAGTTTACTTAATGATCAGACACATTGCTTGAAAACATGTTTTATGTTACTTCGTTTAGCTTAACATTTAACTCTCTGGGTTTACTTGACTTGAGCATAGGATGTCAAAAGGCCTGAATTGCCTAACACTTTTGCTGTCTGTACAAAGGTATGTTGCAGTTGGGAATGAGCCTTTCCTCACATCATACAATGGTTCGTTCATTAATGTCACCTTCCCAGCACTTCAGAATATCCAGAATGCCCTGAATGAAGCTGGTGCTGGAAACACCATTAAGGCCACTGTACCTCTAAATGCTGATGTGTACAACTCTCCTGTAGGCCAGGAGTATCCATCTTCTGGAAGGTTTCGTACCGATATCAATGACCTCATGACTCAGATTGTCCAGTTCTTGAACAAGAACAATGCACCATTCACAGTGAACATCTACCCTTTCCTAAGTCTTTATGGAAATGACAACTTCCCGTTCGACTATGCTTTCTTTGATGGGGCACCTCAACCTGTTGTGGACAAAGGTACTGGGATACAATACACCAATGTGTTTGATGCTAACTTTGACACCCTGGTTTCAGCCCTTAAAGCAGTGGGTCTTGGGGACATGGCCATAATAGTTGGGGAGGTGGGTTGGCCTACAGAGGGAGACAAGAATGCTAACATAGGCAATGCTTATAGATTCTACAACGGTCTATTACCACGACTTGCATCTAACAGAGGGACACCACTCCGCTCTGGATACATAGAAGTTTACTTGTTTGGTCTTCTTGATGAGGATGCCAAGAGTATAGCTCCTGGAAACTTTGAGCGTCATTGGGGAATATTTCGTTATGATGGACAGCCTAAGTTTGCTCTAGATCTTTCTGGTCAGGGTCAAAACAAGTTCCTCACAGGTGCTCAGAATGTGGAATATCTTCCACAGAAGTGGTGTATGTTCAACCCCAATGCGAAGGACCTTAGCAAGCTTGCAGACAATATAAATTATGCTTGCTCTAACTCAGATTGCACGGCCCTTGGATATGGCTCTTCTTGTAATGGCTTGGATGCTAATGGAAATGCTTCATATGCATTCAATATGTACTTCCAAGTGCAAAACCAAGATGACTTGGCCTGTAATTTTCAAGGTTTGGCCATGGTTACCGCACAAAATATTTCACAAGCAAACTGCAATTTCACCATTCAAATAAAGGCATCATCCTCTTCCTCACTTGGCCTGACACTGGTAGGTTCTGTATCTGTAATATTATTGACAATTCTGTTGCTGTAGGCATATACTTGTAGATGCCTGGACGCGTTGTTTGCCCATGTATTTTGTCGATTTCATGCTCATTTGACCTTTTTGGGATTCCGTCAGCCATTTATTTAATGAGATTCAGCTGAAACTTTGGATTTTACATTTTTTCTACGCCAAAATATAGTTCTGAATGTCAAGTCCCAGTGGATGTGAGGGTTTGTTTTTGCAGCCTTACACTACATAGGAAGCTATATCTGAGAAAATTTGGAAGAGCAGTCAGTGCATTTGCTACGATTGAGACGGACAGTGATGGCTTTAAAATTCTTTTCAACCCTTTTTACTAATATCCTTGCACAGACTTACGAATTAGGCGGGTTTGAATTTAAATTTCAAATTTGATTATTCAAAACAAATTAGTCAGATTAAATTTAAATTTAGCAATTTTTTATTTTACCAGAAGGGATTGAATTTGAGTTTTGAATACAAAATTTACTCTGGTCAGGTCTTTAAATTCATTTAGTTTGGTCAGTAGTTACTAGCACAACTTGCACGTTGTCACGAATATTTTAAAATTTAGATTAAAAATTAAATCGATGAAAGGTTTAAGATTTAAATTTTAGATTTTTATAAAATTTAGCGATTTTTAATTTTACTAGATAGGATTAAATTTGAGTTCTGATTACAAAATTTATGTTGGTCAGGTCTTCAAAATCATATAGTTTGGTCAGTAGTTACTAGTATAACTTGTATGTTGTCACGAATATTTTAAAATTTGGATTAAAAATTAAATCGATAAGAAGTTTAGGGTTTAAAAGTTTTAACAAGTTTTAGACCTTTATAAAATTGATTAAAGATTAAATAAAATTAAAGAATTTGAAATATGATTTAAAAAGAATATTTTTATTTATCGAAGAATTTAAAATTTAATTAAAAATTAATTAAATAAATATTAATTATTTTATTTTAATTTATAAAATTGATCGATTAATTAATAAATTAGTCAAATTTTAACAATAAAAATTATTAAAATTAATCGAACTAAAAAGTTAAAAATTAAACTAAAAAATTAGATAATTAAAAATTTTTATAGTCATATTGGTAAAATAAGTTAATCTTTTTAATAATTGATGAAGATCAGCCAATTCAAATTGACAATAAGTTAAGTGGTTGATTCATCAACAAAATTGAACTCACCAGTCATCTTTCTCTCCTTGTTCCAACTTCTATTTGTCAGCATTCCCTACAATTCAAAGACACGATCTAGGAATTAGAGAAAATAATCAAATTCAAATTCCAATTAGAGGGGAAAATGAAACGTTCCACTAATTAATTCACTGTCATCAAAATTGACTAAGCACTTTACATCTCAATGGAAACATTCTTGACCATCTTCTTCCCCCACTATCCCCCGTCCCTAGTCTATGACCCCAAAAATTGAATTTAAAGCCGGCCTGAATTCCATATAGAGACGATAACAACGGAGCCATTAATGTAAAATTGCATACTGTCAGATTCATTCACGCCGCCCTCCACCTTACTTGTCCCCAGAGCAGGAGTCATCACATTTTTTTTTTCTCAAATCAATTTCCATTCTATTAAAGGTTGCATGTTGCAGGTTTCTTAAAGCATAAGAAATCTGTAGCTCTCTTCCAATCTTGTTTTTGACTCCAAAATGACGTTGTTTTATGTATAAATAAATATAAAACAGCAACATTTTTTGATAAAAAATAAGATTAAAATAGAGTAATGAGCAAAAAAAAACTGAGCTCTTATTTTATCACTTTTTGATAAAAACAAGATTAAAATACGAGTACAAAAAGAACTTAACTAGTACTTTAATTATACTTAGGCTCTTCAAAAAAATAGTTTTTGTTCACAGCATGACCTCTAAATATTATTTTTTCTTATGGTTAAATTATCCGTTACGTGTCTAGATTTGGTCTTCCTACAAATGTGGATTTAAATTGGCAGGGGAGATTGCAATAGTGGAGATCGTTAATGATACTTAATCATGAAAGTTAGGTCGGGCGAAGGGGGGGCCCATTTTATGAAGTGTGGTCTAACAACTTACCAACCACCAACCACGACCAGGTGATATGTCGGTTAATCGATAAATATATGGTTTACCTAAATTTTATTTTTTGTCTTTTGGGTAAATGTTTGTGGAATGTGACTATACAATGCAGAGATTGGAAGACGGGAGTTTAGATTTTTTGTCTAATATTATGGTGTCTTATTGTATCTAATAAATCTAAACTATTTATTTATATAAATCTCACATGAAATTCGCATAAGGCCCACAAAATAAATGACTGAGATTTCATGAGATAGAATAATACAAAATAAAACTGGACAAAAAATTTAGTTTCGAAAAATAGAAAGATAAGATTGCCCTTTATCTAGCTTGCTGCTTATCCTGCAGGTGTCTACTACTACAATCTTCGGCACTTGATCGTGATATAAATTTATAGCTCATACAAGACAAGGCTCTTGTTTGGCAATGGCAAATTACTTGAACTGTTAGTTAATTTAACGATGATTAGTTGATAATGGATTAATATAACTGGTTTGACTAGTTGATAAAATTAACTCTTTATTTAAAGATATTTGATAAAATTAATTGTTTAGTATTAACTATTTATGCATAAAATGATTTGTAAAAATATAATTTTAAAAAAGATTTATAAGAACATATATTATATTTTAGTATTTTTTTAATATTCTCTTAAGAAAGTCAATATCATCTTTTTAAAGTTAAAAGGAAAATTATATAATTTGACATTAATTTAATTTCAAAAATTAAATTTAAATTATTAAATTTAAATAATAAACTTATTATCTCTATTTTTGTAAGTAATTTATAATAACTTTTGAATATCATAACTTTTTAGTCTCTTTATTTCTCAGCTACTAGCCAATTGGGTTCAATTCACCAACTTAATCAGTAATCAAATAACTTAAACCTTTAAAGTCTGTTAAAAAATCACAGATAAATTATTTATCAAATAGAAAAAGAAGAGAGACAGATTGGTACACGTATAATAATAACAAAAGAGGAAAGAAGTTCTTCTGTGCGAATCAACTGGCTCAATAATATAAGTGAAATGAAAGTGGCCCTCGCTAGTTGTTTCGGTTCATCATCTTATCCTTTGTCAGGGATTGCCAAAATCTATGTAATGTTATTACATAATTTCAATGGGATATGTCCCACGAATAATGTTATTTAATGAAAACTCTTAGTCAGCACACACTAATCACAACTAACCTAAATTTCAGAATCTGACATCCAACCTTTTCCTGTACTCAATGGAAGTACTTGGAGAAATAGCTTACTCTCCCGAGTTCTGAAGACAGAAGAATTTCTTTTACTGCTACATTTATGAAATTCACAAGCAAACTATTTCGTACATCAATGCTTCTTATAGAAAAAGATGCGTTCAGTAGCAAGTTCAGCTTCAGGTTAAGTTAGTATTATCGCATCAAAACGGCCAAAGTTCCCCTCTCTTTCCTGCTTCTTTTTCGTCAATGAAACTACAGTGAATGAAAATTTAAAGCACATTTTCTCATCTTTTTTTGGACTCGACAACTAGTTGGAATTGGCAAACGGACGTATCCGAAGAAACTACTCAGAATCATATTGGCAGGAATATCCAATAGGTACTATAAATTGAACTAGCTTTGATAAAACAAGGAATCATCTACGTTGCTAGCTAAACTTTTCAACTCTTTAATGAGTAGACTCAAATCTTTGCTACAATGAGATTCTTTCTGAAGCCATTCCTATCCTGATTAGGAATGGGAGACAGGAGAGCTATTAGCCATTCTCATTTCCATTACCTTCTTGTGAGAATTGGAGTGTAAATAGCTCACAAAAGTAGGACTTTTGGCTGGTCTATACTCTGGCAACAACCTGCCTGACTTGTACCTCACACCACATGCATTGCACAGCGTCTTTGGACCCAATGGTCCAGCCCTCCACTGTGGAGTCTTTTGTGTTAGGCAATGGGTGCATCTCCTTGGTTGCTGCCCATTATTAATTTCCAATGTGCCAATGTTGTCCTTGCTACCTCTACTCACTATTGTAGCCTTCTCATCATCTTTCTCAACATCCATTTCCACTTTCCCCGTTCCTCCTTGCACTTCACTATCTTCTGCTCTGTTTCTATCTTCATTCCTGGGAAAAATGAGTTCACTATCAGCTAACCAATATGTTTGCTGCAGCATAGGAGGGTCTGAGCTTGGAAAGTTAACAGTTTGATCGTTGCCATAAGACCAACTACTTGGGGGGTTTCTTGTCTTGGCATTTTTGACCCTTTTTCTCTTGCTTCTTGCCTTGCCTGGTATTATAAATTTCTCCAACGAAGGTGGATTCTGTTGCGAGGGTTTTGGTGTTGTGTCTGTGCGTTGAACAAAATTCGTATTGGGTACTGGTAGGCAATTTCCTGTGCTGGATAAGCAGTCCTCCACAAACATAGACAACCATTCCAACCGAACATCCACTTCCTGTATCAACCAAAGCCCAGATACATTAAGTCTACGGTAATGGGAGAGACAAAGTAAATATTACATAGTTAAGACCATAAAATCTTTCTATTAAGCAAATATTATAAGGTTCAATGGGGTACAAAAGCTAGTTATGGCGAATGTAGCCAAAATTCTGGCAGGCCAGAGAACAAGCAAAGATTAGAAGGATATGGAACCAAGGAAAGAACGAATGCAGAAGTATTAGAAACGAAACGAAAGATAAGAAATTGTTGGTGCCAGAACCAGAGCTCAGTTAAGCCTTCAAATGGTAACAAGCAGACAAGTGAAACATGAGTCCACACAATAGAAAACGAAGGAAAGGGCAAAACCAACCGTGTTTTGAGCAGAAAAAAGGTCATCAAGTGGACTAGTAGTGGCTGTCAAAGCGGCACCAAATTTAGAACATGGAGGAGAAGATGCAAGAAGCTGTTCTTGCTGGTGAGAGTAGTCAACTGGAACTGTCACATTCCGGCAGAAGTCCATGGCATAGCTAGGACCAAAAACCCAACAAGAAAAACGAGAGAGAATTGGGAGAAAAAGAAAGAAAGCAGAAGAAAATGTATAGGTTGCTAGGCTATCTCGACTCTCAAGTGTGGCCCCTTATGGTCTGGGTTTCTGTCGGTAGATAAAGCTGAAGGAACAACCAAAGTTAATAATAGTCACCAATACAATTGCCTACAGCCCTTGTATCACTCGCTTCTTTTTATCTGTCTAATAATCATTCTGCACTAATTACTGCAGCCTCATGTATACTATATACACAGCCTCTCTGCCCATTTTTTGTCCTCTCAACTAAGTATTTCATTGGTTTTGGTTTCGAGGAGCAGTCATTATCATTTGCAAAGTAAAATAGAATCAAGCACCGCATGTTCAAAAGAAAAAAAGAAAACGAGTTAGTAAAGACAACAGAAATGAAAAATGATAACTTGGAGGAAAGAGTTTACTTTGTCTGATAAAGGATCTTGTGAAAGTTTAAATGGAAAACGCGGGTTTTGAGTGTATATGTGTAGACGCGATGTCTTGGTTGTCGTCCACAACTCGTGCTAGCTCTCTTAGGCCTGTCAAAAGGACTACTTTCTTTCTGTCTCTCAGTCTATGTAGATCAAGCTCTACTAATATTCGCTCTGTAGAAAACTGATAGATTCTTTCTGTAGATGAAAGTAAATTTATTCAGAGCAGGTTGATCAAGCTACTCAACCTTTTCAAGAAACGAATTCTGTTTAGAGAAGGGAACAGTACTGACCAGTTTAAGCTAATGACTTTAATGATCCCTTTAAAGATTGCATTATTTTGTCTAAATCGATAGATTCGTGATTCCAATGTGGAAATTTTCAGTAAATTAATTTCATCACAACACCATTCGAAAGGCAGGCATCACAATGCAACTTTGCAGACTCCATACTTTCATGCTTCAAATGCCAAAGCAAATCGATTGATTCAACATTCCCAGGCAGTAAATATGAGTCTATTGTCTGGATACACACGCGCGCGCGCGTATACATGACATTGATTGCCTGGTAAAACCATTTCTTGTTTAACTAATCTGGATTTTGGAATCTGTAACTCTGAATACTGGTATTGTTCTGGCATGCTAGACACCAATGATGAAGCTTGAAGCCCGTACATATAGTAGCCCCACACTGATAATTTTCCTACAGCTTTGAGACTATGTCGATATCATAGCCCTCGTCATCATATGCCCATCCTACAGTGGTAAACGTTACTCTCCAAATTGAAAAGGGCTTGTGAACTCTTTGAAATCAGAAACTTTGCTCCCGTCGGCATAGCTCTTTTCTAGCTCAATCTGCCTCATGTGGATTGCACACCGACGCTTGGCTCAATAAACAGTACCATTACATCATTCCGTTTTACTTTGGGATCAAGTGACAAGGGAAAGTTTAGGCGTATTTGGAACTTTTCATGACTTTTTCACTTGTCTTTTTCTTGTTTTCTTTCCCCTTTGGGTGTGAAATAGCTGTTTGTGAGTCAGATAACTCATTCATGCATGAATTTTGGGAAAGAAAAAGAGAAAACAAAAGAGTAAGGTGGAGCAAAATAGTTTCTTGTAAATTTCTTATGAGGATTCGCACCCGTTGTCGTCAACGTTGTTTGACAGGTCCTACTCTTGTAGCAGGCGATAACTCCTGGGGGTTATTTCCCAATCCCCACACCACAGAGGCAGTAATTAGTTTAATCTTTTGAAACCGAGTAAAAAGAACTCGTATTTGAATTTTGAACAAGAAAACTCATTCCCCAACAAGAACGAGATGGCAGGAACTTTGAATGAGTGGCTAAGGGCGTTTATTATGTAAAATAACGGTGCTGGTGACAGTCATCCCAAGTGCCTATGCTGGTTTTTAAGAAGTAGGGCACGTTAAGCAATTATTGTAAGACAAGAGGATGTCAATAATTGTGCTACAAGAAGAAAACGTGTCCTCCAGGATGAAGAATATGCACAACATTGTCTACATGCGTGCCAAAATAGTCCACCCATCACAAAAAATGTTATGAATACCGTACTGAATTTAGTATCAGATTGGACTCTGAAATGAAACTATACCGGTACCGGTCGGTACCGGGTACCGTTTCGAGATATTTTTTAAATTTATAAAATAGTCCCTAAACTTTTTAAAA
>JANVCL010000002.1:9691595-9703076 GCA_026546855.1 Erythroxylum incrassatum
AAATTATATGCATAAAACATCAAGCTTCGTTTGATTCTAGTTATTGATCTTCATAATCTAAAATAACATTTCCAACTACTTGGAAAACTTAAATTAGATTAAAACCATTGACTCCTAAATAAATTAAATTCCTATTCCAAATAAAAATTTAATTTGATTTGAAAATAATTTTCAAATCCAATTCAAAACTATTTCCAATTATCTTGACTCCTTTGATAAAATTTAATTGAAAATAATTTTCAATAAAATGTCCTTCTTACTTATTATAATTTACAAAAAATTCTATTCAAAATTATATAAGTAACACATTCTAATCCAATTAGAAAACTATTTCTAATCTAATTAAAAATCATTTTTCCTTAATTAGAAAACTATTTTCTTAAATTAAAAGGAAACTACTTTCAAAATTAAATAAAACAATTTTAAATTTAATTAAGAAAGTCCTTGTATATTATTATTTAGAGATTTATTTCTTCACTAATTAGAAAACCTTTCTTTGATAAGTTAGAAAACTATTTTTAAAAATATTTAAAAAATTCCTTTTCTTGATAAATAAATGAAAACACTTTTCAAATTTTAATCAAGATAATATCCTTTCTAATAAATCAAGAAAATTATTATTTATAAATAAAGAAACAATTTCTAAATAAATAAAATGATAATTCTCTAAACAAATAAAATTAAGAATTTAATTTATCTCAATCAAATTGAAATAAATAAATTTAATTATGAAACAATTTTCTTAATAATTTAAGAAAATATTTTTCTTAATTTCAAGAAGTCTAATTAATTAATTTCAGTCTAATTGAAAATAATTAATTCTATTTTTAGAAACAACTGTTCTAATTAATTAATTTCAATCTAATTTAAACTAATTAATTATAATTTTAGAAACTACTTTTCCAAATTAATTAGGAACCAATATAATTATTAATCTTAATCATATTAAGAAAAATAGTATTTTAATTTTGAAATTGAATTTTGTTTTTAAAACAATTTTTAAAAAACTGTTTGGAATAAAACTATGTCCAAACATCATCATCTTCAAACTAAAGAAAACCTACCTTTCCTAGCATGTTGCAGCCAACAATTAGTTTCTTCACTAGCGTCGCCGCCAACTACTAACACTTGCGGCCACCACCTCCATCACCTCCAAACGCATCTTACTGGCGAGAGCTTCTCCAGCACCTTACAACTCCCTCATCTTGCCATCATTGCGCAGTCTTCTCCAACGTGTGTCGCCATCAACATCTCGTCGTCCATGCAAACCACGTTGCCCTGATGGCGTAAACAAGGCAACTCGCTGTGAAACTACCCTGATGTTGTGTCCTCCATTTTAGGAGACTCGCTGCCTCAGCTTACGCTAGAACGTCTAGCCTCAACTCCCTGCATGGAATGGGCAGGCCAAATATAGCTATGGTTAAGCCATTGGCTGGTTTCACAACTACAGTCATCTCCACCGTCACCAGCTATGGAGGATTAACCATCGACTCTCATGGGCATCTCTATGCCTGGTCGTAGATGGACAAGCATGACAGCTTTTGTGCTTTTTTGGATGAAGGGATTAGCAACAGAGAGCAGCGCTCAGGCATGTTTTGACAAAACATAGCAATTCTCATACAAGATAACTTTGATGACCTCAATTCAAAGGATCACTTATACAATCATCACAATGAGAATTCCATCGACATACAAGTAATGTTCCAAAAGGATTTCTCATATCGGGTCTATTCAGTGAACTTGTTTTCTAGCAAGCACCTATATATTTGTTTAAGTATCTCTATACTTTAGCCTATGATCAACTACTTCCTTCATAAGGAAAAACAAAACATGTGCTAGTTCTTTTTACGTTCTATTAATGTTCAATCTTAATAGAAAAATAACTAGGAACATTTAGGAATAATACATAAATGCAATATGAATCTCATAATTATAATTTCATTTGCAATGTACAATTATCCCATGGACTTTATCATATACATCTAAATATGTACAAGATAAGGAATATTTTTAAATAATTTATCACTAAATTACAACTAAAGCGATTGGTTGTAGGACATAAACCAACACTTTGAATATTCATTTGCATATTCTTTTGTTCTCTCTTCTTTTAATTTCCTTTTACTAGATCTACACAAACTCAATTTGTTAAACATGTTAAGCTTCTCCTTGTATTCCTTCACCATCTTGGCTGATGTAATGCTCAACTTCTTCAATATTTTGTTCTTGAAATGCCTTATAAGAAATTGTTTAGAAATTATTTTTACCCTGTTTGTGGTGAAGCAACTATGCTTTGCCTTGTAGGTTTAAACTTTGAAGTACCTATCATTCTTGTCGTATGGAACATACAAGTGCCATTTGCATCCTTCTATGCACTCAACCCTAATACTCTTTGGTTAAATCCAATAGTCATTACACAATTAACAACTACATCTTTAAATTCATTAACATTACCAAACTTCATACCAAAAGTTCATTGACATTGTTCACTATTTGGTTGATGCTTGAAACTCTTAGATGGTCTCTTTAGTGGTTCACCAAGTTCTTTACCACTAATGGTAATCATCATTGAAATTTTTTTCATAATCTACTGAATCTATTTCCAATGGTTGATGATCATCTGGAATAGACACATTGAGATCACGAGGGCATCTTCATATTGTGCCTCTTATTCTCCAGCTTCATCAGTAATTTCAATCACTTTTATGTTCAATCTCTTCATTATTTTGAATTTTATCCACCTTAATATTACTGATTTTTTTTCATCTTAGTTGTCTCCATCAGTAAGATGACGACTTTCATTCTCTACATCATAACTACTAGAGCATCACCATCTGTTTCTCTTGACCTATTTATAATATTTAGGTCAACACTCAACTCATCTCTTTACATTTTTTCAATAAGTTATTTGCGGTGTTTTAGGAGTTACCACGAGTTCATCTAATTTATATATCACATAAATATCCACCATCCCATGCTTAGCCTTATATAACTGTCATTTGATTCGGTAAGTCTCAGTGACTCATCAAAATTAAAACTAAAAAGTCTATAAAGGCACTTTTCTGGGTACCAAAATCGCGACAGCTGTCAGGAATTGTTGGTCAGAGCAGACAAAATTCTCCAAAGAGATCATGACCGAGAAGAAGAAATAAGAAAGTGATTCATTTATTTAATCCATAAATCGAAAAGGGGTGATCAACTTAGCGTGAAGATAATAGTCAAGAAATCTTATCATTGTTAGCAGAGGTAGACATTTTGTCCGCTGCTAGCAAGTCACAACATAATTAATAGTTGTAGAAATTGAAACTCACTTTAAAACACTTAAGAGATATAATCTATTACTCCCAGATTGCGGACTGAACGCTCAATATAGTCTTTGTCATTGGCTGCAACTACCAAAGTTCTATGTCTACACATAGCCACCATTGGCACGTATCACTTGGCCATTAATCCACTCACCAGCATCAGTAGCCAAGAACCCAACAACAGGGGCAATATCCTTGGTCTCTCCAAGCCTGCTAAGTGGGCTCTCCTCTATGTTTTTCTTAATCTGCTCTTCTGTTTTCCCTGCAAAATACATCTCTGTTGCAATCGGCCCTGGAGCCACACAGTTTGCAGTAATTCCAGTTCCCTTTAGCTCCTTTGCCAATATCTTGGTCATTGCCTCCACTGCAGCCTTTGAAGCCGTATATGCTCCAAATCTAGGCCTCAATGCACCCACCAATGACGACGATAACAGGATGATTCGGCCTCCACCACCTTGTTTGATCCGGTTTGCTGCTTCCTTGCAACACAGAAATGCACCTCTAGTATTCACGCTGAAAATGTAGACAGGGGCAAAGATTTTCATATTATGAAATTACCAACAAAATAATAGTAACTAATTTCCAAATGCTCTGGAATATTAGCTACTCTGTGCCATTTTACGTCAAATAAAAAGTCTAGCAAACGAGCTATTCGCATCAGCTGATCCCAACTAAAAGAATTTTCCACATTAAATTCATCACTCCAGTCCAAAATCAGCCTTCAGGTTGCTCATTTGATCATTGTGAATGCAACATATACTATAAAGCTCTTGCAAAAGATCTGTCACAAATTTTGCAGATTTGAAATTGAAAGAAGTAAATTTAAAAAAAAAACAACTCGATTGTTGACAAGTGGATGAACGCAGGCTCATGTACCAGTAACGATAGAACAACTAATTAGTCTAACCACACATTCCACTAACTCTCACGAGTTGTACAACTAACGAACTACAATTGTTGTCAGCCTTTGAGGCCAATAATTATTACCAAAATAAAACCCATGTTTATGCACAAAACATTGAACACACCATACTTGTTAAGCTAACATGATTATAGATAAACAAGGCATAAAGGACTTTGATTGGCCCATTTCAACAAGCAAATTTTGAACCACGAGAGTTACCTGAAAGTTGGATCAAAATCCTCCAAGGAAGTATTAGCAATAGAAGGGTACTTGGCATCCAGAACTCCAGCTGAGTTTACCAAGATGTGAACTTGCGACCCAAATTCCCTCTCAGCCTCGTCAAAAAGAGACTTGACTTGGGCTGCATCGGAGACGTCACCTTGGGCCGCGATAGCTCTGGTTGCGCTACTACCACTAGTACCAAGATAAAGAGAGTTGATTTCATTGGCGACAAGATCAGCATGGTACTTGCTTGAAGTGAAGTTGACGACAATTCTAGCACCCAGTGAAGCCAAGTGCAGTGCTATGGCTTTGCCTATGCCACGAGATGCGCCGGTGACGATGGCCACGCGGTCTTGGAGGGGCTGCGTTAACGGGGTCGTTATAGTAGTCATCGTTCCAGGAACTAGGGAGAGAGAAAGAGTGGCAGAATCTTTCAAAGAAGTGATCGCTTTTCTACCTCATTCAAAAGCTTCGTTTCCATATAATTTAGCGTCATTTGATTTTACTTGTGTTTTCTTTTGTGCGTTTTTTATTTTCTTTTAAATAAAAATAAAAATCTTGGATAAAGTTTAATAATTATATACAATATAAAATTTAAAAATAAATTATTTTATAAATTAACTAATTAATTAATTAAACGAGTTTTATTTTAATTTCTTATATAATATTTATTAAAATTTTCAATGAAATTATTATATTTTACTAAAATAAATAATTTAAATTTTATGTATAAATTAATACTTTTTAATATATTTTTATTATTAAACAAATTTTATTTAAAATTTTATATTTTAAAATTAAATTATATTTGTTAAATTTAACGTAAATTATCTTATAAAAAGAAATAGATTTTAGTAATTTAGTAATTAGCCATGCCTCAGACGCTCTGTAAGTTGGATATATCTATTTCTGTATCTAGATTTATATATTAATATTATAAATATAATTTTGTAGATATTTCTTGAAGTGTGAACATCAACACGGTATATTGGTTAAAGGTCAAAATTATTGGGTTGAAATCTGCTGTACCATTTGCCCAAGACCAACCCTTCCCATTTACCCACAACCACAAATTTTAGTCGCCTAGTCGGATTCACAAATATATGTAGGGGTGTAATCTTGAAAGTGTTTCAGAAAGAGTACTCAAGTGTTTGAATGGAATCGAAGTTACTAGGTGAACATGACATAAGATATGAGCATGAATTAGGCGCGCTACTTTCTGAAAATCAAAGGTGAAAGCACATACCAAATACACGAGCATATTGACGAGATAGAGGTATTTACGTAAAAGACAAAGTCTGAGATGAGGTCATATGGTAGATATCCGAATATGGAGATAATTAAAAGGGCATGCAGTTTGGGACATGGTATGCCAAAGCCTGTGTCATATTTTGGAAAGAGAAATGAGATCCAAAATCTAAGACACAGTAATAACCGTAGCAGACAATCTTATCTGAAAATGCATTTTTGGTGGACTTTAAACTCTGTAAATATTCTAGGACTTGTTCGAATCAAGATGAAGTCATGAAGATGTGGGCACGCGCAATTGACTGAATTTTGTTAAAATTATTGTTATTGGTTTTTGCTTGTTTGTTTCTTGTTTAAAAAACCTATTATTATTGCACACGCCGTCTAAAATAGAGTTGTCAATAATTACAACCAAAATTTTTCAACAAAGAACTCAACAGAACAGTGCTCGTAATTCATCATCAAAGATAATCTTCATAGTAGTCAACTTGTTGATGATATCTTGAAAAATGTTGAAATGCTCTAACATCGATTTCTTATCACTCAATTTCAGGCTTACAAGTTTTTTAATCAATGACGTCTTATTGTGAGTAATTTTTCTCTTGTAAAGATCCCGTAATTTCTTCGTAGCTTTAAAAGATCAATATCTTGGGATACATGATTGAAGGCACTAATATCAATTCACTATCTAATAGTTCCTACGATCTTCTACTTCATCTACTCCTGCCTTTTATTTATCTTCTTCTTTGGTTTAGATAGGACATCGACTTTTACACTTTTGTTTACATCAATTAGATCATAGAGATCCTTGTAATATAAGAGATCTTCCATTATTGGTCTTTATATCCAAATGTTGATCGACTTTAACTTCATCATAACTCTATTGTCACTCTCATTATCTAAGGCTCTAATATCACATGTTGGGCCTCCAAGCAATGATGTGCAATAACACTCACAAAATTTTCAAGTTCACTTAACTAATAACAAACTACTCACACAATAAAGAAGACTAAAAGATACCGAACACATGATTTAAAGTAGAAAATCCTCTAATATATAGGTAAAAATCACGAGACAAACCAACAATAAAATTCACTTAATCAAATAGTAGGATATAAATAATAAAGGTTTTGAGCTCTCTTACTTAACAATACCTCACAAAACAACTATAACTATTCTATTTCTTTTAGATTTTTCTAAAGCTCTCTTAAAAGACTTCTACTAATTACCTCTAAAATTGAGTACAAATTGATAAATAGGTGATGAAATTTATTGTATATATATAGTTGACGAAATATATATATCAAAATCTAACAAAAATGTAGTTGATGAAAGTTATTTAGACTTTAAAACTTTTCTAACGTCATGTGATTTGTATCTCATATAACTTCTATCTCTTAAACTTATCATTAAATTTCTAAAGGATAAGATTTTATACCACAGATAGTCATTCACAACTTTATTCCTTTTGATATATGAAGATAACTAACACTTCCAAAGTCCAAATTTAGTAGTTTTTGTCAAACTAACATCCATAAAATAGGGATGAACTACAACAATTTTATATTACATTGTTTCTTTTCATAATGAAACATATGCATATTTATATTCTTTAAACCGTGAACTCCTTCCATCAAGAATTGTTTATATACAATTAACTCCATAATCTTATAAATCTTCACATCATTCGCTATGGCATCCATTCATTTATCCTTCTGTTGATTATCCACATTTCTTTAAAGAATAGTTGGATACTTGTTAATGGTGGTAAATGTATACAAGAATGAGTTTTTCTAATCATATATATTTGGTGGCATAGTAGTGCGTCTCGCTCTATCTATGACTTGTTATAATGTTTCTCTTCTCCTCACATTGTTGTTCAATCTCTTGAACTAAAATTTTTAACCTCGTTAGCATTTGCTCCAGTCTATTCTTGTTCTACTTGTATTGCTTTTGAATGAATATTGATCTTTATTGACCTCAACGCATTCTCTTTAGCATATATTGCTCTTCAACACTACATTCTTGAATGTCAACCTATATTGTTTACTAGGCACACAAAACTTGTAAAAGTATAACTTGTAACATTTGACACCCTTTAAGATTCCCTCATCCTTGGTACTAAGATGATCTAGCCACATGTGTTACAATATAGAACTATCTTCCTCTAATTCAACTGCAATAACTTCTCCACCTACAATTATACTTCCTATTAGTTTATAAATATTTTTCGTCAATCTTGAACCTGCTATTATACCCATAGCACCCTTAACCACCTTATTATTGACTATTAACATGTAAAGTATCCAAAGAGAAAATGTAGCCACCTTAATGTTGACCATTCACATGTAAAGTATCCAGAGAGATAATGTTCTTCCTCAAATATAATATATATCAAGCTTTACACAACATTCTAACAATTATATGAAAAATCTTGCCTTTTAACTTTCATGTTCCACATGATTTACAACGTTTATTATCTCCCAACCTAATAATACCAAACTTTTATGACACAAATCAATCCTTATTTGGTGCTTGTGATTTTAGTATCATCTATCTAGAATTCACAAGCCCTGTAATTGATTGGTTAAAATGTGGAACACATCTCAATCACTACAACCCAAATCTTCACTCTACATAACATTAGCAAACCTTGACGAATTATCAAATTTCTTTTCTTCACCTTGCCTCTTTTTATTTGGACAATCCCTCTTCATATGTCTAGTTTTCACATGCTAGTAGCACCAAATTACCTTTGTACTCTTAAATCTTGACCTATAATTCCTCTTAGACAACCAATTTTACCATGTTTTCTTCCAAGTTCCTGATTACTCCTTGAAATAACTAAGTTGTTAATAAATTCGCAGACTATTCAGAAATCACAAATAACAAATGCAATATAACGAAGATGTCGAAGTTTGGTAACGCAGTTCGACACACTTTGCCTACGTCTATGGGGCCCTCACCCAGATTGATCACTTTTACTGTAATTCACAAAAATTACACAAGATTGATTTAACCCTGTACCACTCAATCTATGTAACTGACCCACAACCTAACCACCTATGAAGGATCTTCACGCTCAATAATACGACCGACTCGTGCTAATCTCGTCAGAGGATTTTTCTAACTATTTTTACTCAAAAGAAAAAACAAATAAAAAAAGAAAACAACAATTTCAGATCTGAAATTCTTTACCAAAATAGCCAAGTTAATGCACCAATAATATATCCACTCATCAGTGACAAAGTCTTCTTTGTGTTGCAATCATCAATCAACTTCAAGGCCCTAGCAAAATCAGCAACTTCGCATAATACCTAGACTGCTTATTAGAAATAAAAGCAATGAAACAATGCTGCTCCAAAAAGACCCACGCAATTGAATCAAAACAGAGAATCAAAGTCAAAATAGAGCAACAGCCACAATACAACATCACACATACGCAGCCCAAGTCAACTACCTCAGTTGTATGTGACTTGTCCAATTTCAGTAACGCACGCCCACATCCTAGGTTCTCTCTTTTTTTAGACTCCTTTCCAAACAAGGACAATATGATATATTCTGTTAACACAGAAAATACTGCTTATATGGAATATAACTCCAAGTCCAATTCCACGTAACATCCAATGCTCAAATTGCAAAGTTAATAACCCAATTCCAAAAAAAATCTCCAACACACAATTTCTACTTTAAAACAAATCTTCAAGATTTATGGTAATTTTCATGTCCAATAAAAATGCCAAAAATAAAGATAGGATATATTTAGCATAAATCCTAACAATCTCCCCCTTTTTTGGCATTTTTGTCTCAACAACTAAACCAGCACACAAGTAGGCAGAAAATGTTGATGCTCTCCCTTAATGCAATATCCAAGTACATAGTCCACCATAAGCTAACTTAAAATCAAATCCGAAGAGCCAGCAACAAGCAAACAAACAAATTAAAAGAGTCCAACCAAAGAAGAAAAATAACACTGCTTATTCTGACGAAGATTCTTCGACCAAAGCCTCAATTACTCTATCAACATCATTAAGAGGATCATCTGGATCCTGAACATCTGGAATATCAATAGGGACTGTCAAAGACGATCCGGCTACTGTGAAGCTTTTACCAGAGCCTAGAAGAGACTGCAAACGACTGGAGCGTCACGTAGGAGCTGCTGACGTTTTCTCTGAAACTGGGTAGAGCACTTGTTCTTTCTTTTTACCCATACTGCAGTAGTGAAAAATTAGAAGCAACAAGACAAAAATTCTAATACCCAGAAATCAATCCACGCAGTACTGAAATCAGTAGAAAAACCCAAGTTTCAGATTTCACCATAAATTGTACAACCCACAATTAGCCAAAACAACAGTCAATTAGATTGAAGGCTTCCAAAATACTTTAACTCAGATTCAACAAAAAATGATTCAACACAGTTATAGCTCACGAAATTAGTCAAATTTTCCACTAGAAATCACAAACCCAGATATACCCAATGAAACCAAACTTCAGCTTTAACTCCACAGAGAATCAAACAGATGATAAAGAGAGAGGAAAGCTATTACCGGTCAAGAATCACTACCGAGAATGAGTAAGAACCGAGGAAGATAGAAAAGGGACAAACCACCAAAATATCTCAACAAAAAGAAGACGTCACCCACACCTTGAAGACTCGACAATAATGCTTGCGGTGGAGAGACCAACAAAGAGAGAGCAATCGAAAGTGAGAAGATGTGGAGAAGCATTGTTAACTTGAAAAGGAGAGCCAAAGATGAGGATCAATGTCGACGGTGGACTTAGAAGAATGAGAAGAATGACAAAAGTTAGGGATTTTAAAAACCCTACAGTAGATGCTGCGTTTTTCCCTCTTTTTTATTTTTTTAATTTCTTTTCTTTTTATTTTTCTCTTTTTTCTTTTTTTGTACAAATAAACAAATAAAAATAGACATTATTGAGAGAGAATGCACAATTCCAAGGCTCCTCTAAGTTGCTCAAACCTTACCGCATTAAGGGGTTTTGTGAAAATATCTGCCAACTGCTTCTCGGTAGATACATGAGATAAAATCACCACCTTGCTCTCTACAAGTTCTCGAATAAAATGATGTCAAAGATCAATGTGCTTTGTGCGCGAACGCTGAACAAGATTCTATGAAATATCGATCGCACTCTTATTATCATATAGAATTGTTATTTCTTTCTGATCAATCCCATAATCTTCTAACATTTGCTTCATCCAAAGCAACTGTGAACAACAACTACCTGCAGCTATGTATTCAGCGTTCGCAGTAGAGAGAGAGATTGAGTTCTACTTCTTGCTGTACCATGAGATCAAATTTTTCCCAAAAAGAAACAGCCCCTTGAAGTACTTTTGCGATCATCTAAGTTTCCAGCCCAATCTGCATCACTATATCCGGCTAGATAAGATGTAGAATCTGATGTATACCAAATCCCAAAATCCGACGTTCCACTCACATATCTGAAAATTCTTTTGATAGCTGTCATATGTGTTTCTTTTAGATTTGATTGATATCGAGCACATACACCAACACTGTAGCAGATATCTGGCCTACTTGTAGTCAAGTACAATAAGCTACCAATCATGCTTCGATATAAGCTTTCATCAATGCTTTTCCCATTTTCATCTTTATTCAACTTTATTGAGATACTCATGGGTGTTCGTGCACGTCTAGCTTTCTCAAGACCAAACTTTTTGATCATGTGTTTGATCATGTTGTGAACATATTTTGTTTGCGATATGAAGATGCCATCCTTCATCTGTTTTACTTGCAAACCTAAAAAGAAGTTCAACTCACCAACCAT
>JANVCL010000002.1:9710865-9722290 GCA_026546855.1 Erythroxylum incrassatum
CCTCTCCAAAGCTCATATGATGTTTTGTTTAGAAAATTTCGAAGATGCACTCTATTGCATATGTAGCAAGTTGTGTTCACCGCTTCAGCCCAAAATCTCATAGGCATTTTGCTCCCATTCAGCATAAATCTGGTCATCTCTTGGAGTGTTCTATTTTTCCTCTCTACAACTCCATTTTGCTGTGGAGTTTTGGGTGCTGAAAATTCTTGTGAGATGCCGTATTCATTACAAAACTCATTGAAGCTTGCATTTTCAAATTCTCTTCCGTGATTCGATCGAACTCTTGATATGGTTAGATTTTTCAGATTCATCACCTGCACACATAGACTTTCAAAAGCCTTAAACACATATAATTTTTCTTTTAAAAAAGCTACCCACGTGTATCTTGAATAGTCATCCACACAAGTTAAAAAGTATTTCATTCCACCAGTGCTCTCATGTTGTGTTGGACCCACAAGATCTAAGTGAATCAACTCAAGTATGCGAGATGAGGTAACATATTTGACCTTTTTATGTGGTACTCGCTGCTATTTTCCCATCTGACACGCGCTGCACGCTGATGTCCCTTCTTTGTTTAGTTTAGCTAAACCTCTCACAGCCTCCGTTTTTGTCAATTTGCTTATGAGATCAAAGTTCACGTGTCCAAGCCTTTGATGCCACAACTCAATGTTGTTTTCGTGAGCAGCCGACTTGCATGTACTTATGACTTGCAACATGTAACAATTGTCAGCTGATCGTTTGCCACTCATAATGCATTCACCTTGTTCAGTAAGTACGCTGCATTCATCACTTGTGAATTTAACCAACAACCCATCATCACATAGTTGGCTTATACTTACCAGTCAAGTAGGTCTTTTCCCCCGTCATATGACGTGAACAACCACTATCAAAGTACCAGCCATGTTGTAATGTTGCCTTCATCGATGTACATGCTACGAGGGCTTACAATTCACTTCTTTTTACCCAAGAATATCTGGATGTTGAAGGTTGATGTTGAAATGTTTGTGAGTTATGCATCCCTTTTCGGCCTTGCTTTCTTTCGAACAACATTTGTAGCAGCTGATAACATCTCGATCTTATGTGCCCAACCACCCTGCAAAATGACATGTGGGTATGAATCTTCTAATTTTTTCGGTCCTTCTATCTCTTGGGCTGATCTGAATATGTCAGAGTTTTCTTGATTAACTTTTGAAGACTCTCCTTTGTATCCGATGCCTTCGAAGTTTCCTTTAGCCTTACCAGTTCCAATCAGCTTATTTAGTTTCTCTGTGCCTCCACTCAACATCCTCAATCCCTTCTCAGTAATTACTAATTTCATTCTCGTGTCACCAAGTTCATCTGAAGTCATTGCCAACTTCTTTTCTAATTCTTATATGGTATTTTCCAGACGAAGATTCTCTTCTTTCAAACTCTCATTCTTTTTCTGCATTTTCAACCATTTCTCATACAAAGCCTTGTAATTCTCATAGGTATTCCCAACTTTATCATCACAGCTACTTCTGTCACTGTCCTAGTTTGACGTTGAATCCCGAGTTGAACTGATTCCAAAATTTTCAAATTTTCTCCCTGATCTGTTGTTGGTTACTTCTTTCTCAGTTGTTGCTAAACAAGTAACTGGAATTTTGTTGTGTAATGCAACCAGTGCAGCATTATTTGCCAATTTCTCTTCACTACCAAAATCACTTTCAGAATCATTTTCACTCCAGTTAGTGGTGAAGGACTTTTCTCTTTATTTCTTCATTGTGTTAGCACACTCGGATTGAATGTGACCAAACCCCTGACATTCATTGCACTGAATCCTTCTTGCTTTCCGTTCACCTTTTTGTGCTTTGACTTGTTGTCTTGGGTTGTTACTAAATGAACTCCCACCGTATTGTCTAGAATTAGATCTGTCTTTCTTCATTCTTTTTAGCCATTTACCGAAGTTTCGAGTGAGTAAAATCATGTCTTCATTCTCACCTGACTCATCTTTCATATTATTCACATTCTTTCCGGCTTCTACCTGTAGCGTCAATCCTTTGCTTCTTTCTTGCTTATCCCTCAAGAGATTCATCTCAAAATTGAGAGATAAATTCATCTCAAAATTTATAAGAATGCCGATAATCTTTTCCAATGACAAATTATCAATATCATGAGCCTCCTCTATTGTTGCAATTTTTGGAATGAATCTCGGTGGCAATGATCTCAGTGTTTTCTTGACCAATTTCACATTGGAGTACTTCTTTCCTAATTGATGAGCGTGATTCGCAATATCTCTCAATTTCTTGTGAAAGTCTCCGATAGTCTCATGCTCATCCATCTTTAGCTCTTCAAATCGCACAGCTAGCATTTGTAGTTTTGAAGATATCACAGATTTTGATCCTTCATGAATAGTTTGCAAAACATCTCAAGATTCTTTTGCTGTTTCACACGCTGAAATCATGGAGAAGTGTCCTTCATCGATGGCACTAAATATCGCATGCATTGCTTGTGAATTCCCCAGCGCACTTTCTTCTTTCTGTCTAGTCCATTCAGAAGGATCTTTTTGAATTGTCTCTCCTTTATCATCAACAATTACTGGATGAGTCCAACCGTGTACAATCGAATGCCAGGCTCTTATCCCCTAAGCTTGAATGAAGAATTTCATCCGGGATTTCCATGATAAATAGTTTGATCCATCCAATAGTGGAGGTCTGGTGATTGATGCACCCTCTCTCGTAGCCATATCTGAGAATCTCTGCACCAACTTGCTACCAAGTTCTGAATTGGTGACCCGCTTTGATACCAATTCAAATAACTAAGTTGTTATTAAATTCGCAGACTATTCAGAAATCACAAATAATAAATGCAAAATAACGAAGACGCCGACGTTTGGTAACACAGTTCGGCACACTTTGCTTACGTCTGCGGGACCCTCACATAGATTGATCACTTTCACTGTAGTTCACAAAAACTACATAAGATTGATTTAACCTCGTACCACTCAATCTATGTAACTGACCCACAATCTAACCATCCATGAAAGATCTTCACGCCCAATAACACGACCGACTCGTGCTAACCTCGTCAGAGAAATTTCCTAACTTACTTAAAAGCAAAAACAAATAAAACAGGAAAACAACAATTTCAGATCTGAAATTCTTCACCAAAATAGCCAAGTTGATGCACCAATAATATATCCACTCATCAGTGACAAAGTCTTCTTTGTGCTGCAATCATCAATCAACTTCAAGGCCCTAGCAAAATCAGCAACTTCGCATAACACCTAGACTGCTTGTTAGAAATAAAAGCAGTGAAACAGTGCTACTCCAAAAAGACCCACGCAATCAGCTCAAAATAGAGAATCAAAGCCAAAACAGAGCAGCAGCCACAATACCACCATACGCAACTCTCTTCACACAGCACAACAGCGCACATGCGCAGCCCAGGTCAACTACCTCAGTTGCACGTGACTTGTCCAATTTCAGTAACACACGCCCACATCCTAGGTTCTCTTTTTTTTAGACTCCTTTCCAAATAAGGACAATATGATATATTCTGTTAACACCGAAAATACTGCTTATATGGAATATAACTCCAAGTCCAATTCCATGCAATATCCAATGCCCAAATTGCAAAGTTAATAACCCAATTCCAAAAAAAATCTCCAACACGCAATTTCTACTTTAAAAAAATCTTCAAGATTTATGGTAATTTCCATGTCCAATAAAAATGCAAAAAATAAAGATAGGATATATTTAGCATAAATCCTAACACTCCTCATGCACAATCCTTCTCCTTAAGAACTTTTACTAGTGTTGTGTCTCTATTGATTATAAACCAATAAAACAATTATTATATCTTCTACCTTTAAGGGATGGTTCGTTCGCATAGGGGAATGGTAATAGAAACGAGAATGAATATAGTGAATAATGAGAATGGATATTATTATTATAATTATAATAGTTGGTTAAGATGAATGAATGATTACTATTACTATTGATAATAGTTGGTTTGTAAAAAATATTGAGAAATAAAAATTGTATATTTTAATTAATTAATTAATTGTAATTAATTAATTAATATTAATTTTTTTTAAAAAAAGAGTCACTACTAAGGAATGAGTTTCATTTCTTTACTAAATGGAGCGTATGGAGAATTCCTCAAAAGTGAGATATCAAACTATTGCCCTCTATAATAATAATCAACAACCAATCACTCACTTTTTATTCGTTACTCATTAACCCCTTCTTAAACTTAGCAACCAAGTATTCCCTAATTATCTCCTCACTTAATGTAAGCAATAGTTGCCATATGTTTATAAGAAAGATACGAAGGACAAAACAAAATCATTGTTTTTATCCTTGTCCGCGGTGGCCACCTTAAGCTTAAAAGATCACTATTTGGTTGAACGCAAGGTTTTGAAATCTGGACTGGACGTCGAACCGGAAGCCTTACTGGTCACCAGTTCGACCGGTTTGACCACCGGTCGAATCGGTGTGACGTTATAATTACATAATAATTATATTTAATTATATATAATATTAAAAAAATAGAAAAATATACCAAATAATATAAAGTTCTATAATTCTGTTAGATTTCTGAAGAAAAGGTAGGTTTTACTTATGAAATAATAAAAAATGCATCGGTATTTTAGAAAGAAAAAAGCAAAATAAAAATATAAAAAATTATTGAACCAGTGGCTAGCTGGTTCGACCAATTCCTATTTAACTGGTCAATTGATCGGTTCTCACCAAATCGCACTGGTTCAATTGGGGATTGATTTTTAGGGATCACCCGGACCGAATAGCCTACCGGTTATCGGTCGAATCGACCGATCTGGTTCGGGTTTCAATACCATAGTTGAACGTATTAATATGTTGTTCTAAATATTTTTCTCTCATACATCTTCAATTTGTATGGTCTATTATTCATATACAACTCATTGATATATATACCGTTAACTTCTTTCAACCTCGACATAAAATTCAATATTCATAACGTGGTACTTGTCAGACAATAGTTGAATGGTTCCATTGTCTGTACTTGTAATTCGTCTCAATTGAGTTGATACAAAACCCTCTGTCCAATTTTATGATGTCTTATTTTGTCTCATGAATCTCAGTCATTCATTTATGCAGGTCCCGCATAGGCCCTGTATAAATAAACGTGGGACCCGTACAAATGAATGACTGAGATTTATGGACAAAATAAGACACCATAAAATTAGACAGAAAATTTGGACTCAATTGAGCTCATCGATATCTTCTAACTTATTGCCATGTAACTTTGTTAATATGGCTTGTTGTATCGACAAGTTCTTCACTCTTTGTTGTTACAGTTTGAAATTTTTATTTCCATTTAACTTATTCGCTTCAAATTTTGCAACCAAATTCAATGTTACCTTAATTTATACTTGTATACAATCTACTAAAAAATAATATGTATAAAAATATAAAAAAATGAAAGAAACAAACAAAAACATGAGAATTTTTTTAAAATGAAATTGGACCATTTTGATATTTCCATACCCTTACAAGCAAGAGTAGGTATTTTTTATTATTAAATAATAATAATAATAATAATTACAAGTATTATATAATTATGAAACTTTCTAGGCTCAATGATGTTGTTTCCCGTATCTTTATTTGAACTTTTTAAAGGATAGCACAGTAACACACTCATATCAAATAGTATGTGTTAAGTAAAGACTTTAAAAGCCTTCAAAATTGGATGTCAATTTATATCACTCATACACAACAATTCCAAACATCAACGCCTAGATGTGAAACATTACTAAGAGCCTGAGACGTGAATGATCGGTGGGGTTGGCAGTCAAACCAGAAAACTTTGGTTGTTCTTCACTTTCTACAAAGATATCTATGTGAGTTTTTGTGAGGCTAAACCGCTAAACCTCTCTCGTTTTTCTTATTGAAATTGTCGTTTAGGCATCAACTGGTTAATTAATTTCTCATCTCTTTGTCATCAGAACACAAACACAAATGGCGCTATCCGTTATTTTCTTGGCACCATCTTCTAGGGGCATATCGCATGGCACAAACTATTGAATTGACTCGACGGCGATAAAAAACTCAAAAAGGCCCAAAGGAGTGAGGGGCGTTCTGGTCATTTCAACAAAATTGATTCGTTCTCTCTGACAACTTTAATAAATGTAGCCCAAAGCAACAGAGCGGGAAACGCATCCTCGCAAGAAATGGAGGGAGGGAAAATTGAGCTGAAGCTTTTTGGTTTAAAGACAGAACTGACCTTAACACTCAGTTCATCTTCTCGAGTCACCATTTTCCCAATCCCAGCCTCCAATTTTTGTAGCTCGAGTCACTAGTCTATTAACGACTAACACATGCATAAATAGCAGTGAGGCAGAGATTTTAGACTGTTTACCGTTTACATGTGGGTCCCATGAAATGCTTTGAAGATAATTAAAGAAAGTCATTTAGTGAATATCTAAAAATAATAATTACTAATTTTCCATTAAAAATCAAATAATACATATTAAATATTAGGAAATAGATTAATAAAAGAAAATGTTAATATTTTTAGGAGCTTTCCATTTATAAAAAAGGTGCAAGAAATTCTCTAAGAGTCTAAACATTGTAAGTCTTGAATTTAAGTATTTTTATTAATTAAGAATAATTAAGAATAAATTATTGTTATTTGTTGTTATTTGCCTAAAGTTATTATCTGGCATTCACCAAATATTTATTTTATTTTCCTTTACGTTATTATTTACTGTTGAAAATTTACTCGTAAATAAAATGCCCTTTTCACATGAAATTGGGAGGGCAAATTGGTCCAAATAAATGATTGTCAAAGCGAACCCCACCCGCCAACGGATAGCGGCGGAATTTGAGATAAAGATTTGAAATTCAACGTACCCTCACCGGCACCGCATAAAACACCAAAAAGGAAACGTTAAAAAAGGACAACCTCCGAACAAGGTGTGCTTATTTCATACCTATGTTATACTAATAGTATACCTTAAACCCTCTTCCCCAACGCCGAAAGGCCCGAAACACACCCCTATTCAATAATTTTACTACAACATCCAACAAACCTGCCGAAGATTCAATCTTTTATTGATCTTCCAAATTCTTTTCTTTTTCTTGATTCCGCGGCAAGAAAGACAAGGAAGAAGGTATTAGGAGCATTTCAAAGAAGACGACGACGACCAAGCATTAGAGGTTTTAAACTGGTGGGATGTGTGTGATTGGGCTACTTTGATTTTGATTTTTGTTCCTCTTTTCTTTTTTCCATTTGAATGCATTTATTTAGTGTTCTTGAGTCATATCCGAGTTGCCATGTACTGCTTTTACTGTATTTAGTTAGATGCTTCTATGCTTAAAGAAAATTTTCGGCCTTTGCAAATGTCCTTTCTTTCGGATTTACTTGGTTGATGTTCTTCAGCTTTTGGTTTTGTTATAGTTTAATTATGTCTTCAAGGAGCTTGCTTGTGTGTTCCGAGTTTCTGATGCGTTAACGTACCAGGAAAAAAAATGGCTTTTGGGTTTATCGTATTGAATGAATTTGATTTGAATACTTAAATTTACGAGTTCAATTGCTGGTAAATATAATTACCCACCTGCTTAAATTCTCTTTTTACTTATGGGCATAACCATGAAATAGGCCCTTTCTCATGTTCTTTCCTAAGGAACTGTTGCAAAGAAAAAGAAATTTTACATGTTGAAATCGGAACTTCATAGTTATTGTACTTGAGAAAGCCTCGTATTATAATGGTTAGTCGGGGAAAGTATCAGTTCTAGCAGAGAATTGAGAAATGTGTTGCGTAGACTGTCTGATTTGTATTTTGGACAAAGAGTCAATCGAACTGTAATCTTTTCGTAACCCATTAGATTTGGTTGATTGCAGGTCAATAATGGGAAGAAATCTTAGTCCAGTATTGCGGAGGGAATTGGCAAATCTTGACAAGGATGCTGATAGTCGTAAATCCGCAATGAAAGCCCTCAAATCATATGTAAAAGATCTAGATTCCAAGGCGATCCCTTTATTTCTTGCTCAAGTGTCTGAAACCAAGGAAACAGGTTCTTTATCAGGGGAATACACAATATCACTCTATGAAGTTCTTGCCCGAGTCCATGGAGTTAACATCGTTCCTCAGATTGATAGCATCATGGCTACCGTTATCAAGACTTTAACTTCAAGTGCTGGTTCCTTCCCTCTTCAGCAAGCATGCTCAAAAGTTGTACCAGCAATTGCAAGATATGGGATTGACCCGACAACTCTGGAGGACAAGAAGAGGCATATAATTCATTCCCTTTGCAAGCCTCTTTCAGATGCTCTCTTAGATTCTCAAGAGTGTCTTACTTCAGGGGCTGCCCTTTGCCTTAAAGCTCTCGTGGACTCGGATAACTGGAGGTTCGCCTCAGATGAGATGGTGAATAGGGTGTGCCAGAATGTGGCTGTGGTTTTGGAGAAGTCCACTCAAAGTAATTCACATATGGCATTGGTTATGTCTCTTGCCAAGCATAATGCTTTAATTGTTGAAGCATATGCAAGATTGTTGATACAATCTGGATTGCGCATCTTAAATGCTGGGGTTGTGGAGGGAAATTCTCAAAAACGGTTATCGGCCATTCAAATGGTTAACTTCTTGATGAAGTCTTTGGATCCAAGGAGCATTTTCTCAGAGCTTGATTTGATTGTTGAGGAGATGGAGAAGTGCCAATCTGATCAGATGGCATATGTGAGTGGGGCGGCTTTTGAAGCTTTACAGACTGTAAAGAAATTAGCTACAGAGAAGGGATCGAAATTTGAGAAGAGTTCTGGTTCGGTTACCGGTTCAAACTTTCATAGGAGAGGTAGGAGAAATTTGTCCAGTCCTAGAAATCTGTCTCCGGCTTCTTTCTCACCCGAGTCACATACACTTGATTCCTTTATGGAATATGACTCTTTCATTGAGTCACCTGTTTCTACAACCCAGATTTCTCGAAATCTGGAGTATGATTGTAGGAGTGTAAATCGAAAGCTTTGGAGCTACGAGAATGGAGGAGTAGATGTATCACTTAAAGATGGCTTATTTTCAGAGATAGCTCACAGGACCCCCATCAATGAAGCATTTTCTGGTCGATCGGGCGATTATGAGTTTACTGAAAATGGAGGAGGTTGCTCAGAAGAATTTGCAGGTTTTTTGCATAGAATCTCTAGAAATAGACAACTTAGAAGTGCCACCCCAAGTCCCCAGGTATATCGGGTTGCATTTTCTCATAATTTTTTATTTGTGGGTCACTCGTACCTAATCGAAGGAGCTGAGTGGCACAAAACTAGTTTGCTCGAGCATAAACTGAACTCATCATTTGAACAAGAAAATTAGAGCGGCAGTAGGATGTCAAAATCATCATATGTTTCTCTCATAAACAAATGTTTCGAAATAGTTTTTCCTTCCAGCAGTGTTCCTGTATTTCTGTAGTAGAATAATTAGAGGAAGCATTTCCACACAAAATGGGCCCAAAAATTTTTTTGAAACCAAGATGTGGACTAGGAAAGAGCTAGTGATTGTTTTGATGCCCTTACCTGTATTATGAGGCAGTTAAAAAACATGTACTGTTTGTAAGAATAGCTGTAGGTTCTTATCAACGATAGCTGCCTATGTTGAAAGTGGTTGGCATTAGGGGTCAAAGCTCATGCATGCCTCTTCTTGGTGACAAAACAAACTATAGTCCCTTCCCTATATTATGTCACTGTTGATATGTCTTGTCCTGTTTCTGATGTTTGTTGAAGAATGAGGTGAAATCTCTTATGCATGTCCATATTACGTATCTGTGGACTAACTCAAATTTCATTGATGCAATTTTCATGTGTGCTTCAGAAATCACGCTGTTGTATTGATACTGACGAAGTTAACATCTTCACAACCCCAAGGAAACTTATGCGCTCTCTTCAGGATTCCCCTGACATGAATTCTGACTTTTCAGAGAATCAGAGTAGAATGCACAATAGTCCTTTCTCTAAATGTGGTTATAGCCCCAGTATGAAGTTTGAACATAATGGCTTTCAGCTTGGTGTTGATTGTGAGGTCAGAGATAACAAAAGCTCAGATGAATATGCCACCGAATCAGTATCATCAACAGAAGATACTCTAGCGAACAATGACGTTCAGGTGTTTCCTCAGCTAGTTCCTGGAAACAACACTGACGTGCAAAAGTCATGGACAAAAAAGAGCAAACTGAAGACTCCTAGGTTGATTGTTGGGTTCCTTTTTATTCTGCTGGTTTTCACGTTATTGATGTGGAATAATGATGCAGGTGATGGCATCTATGTCGTTCCAACTTAGTACACTTACTATCATTCACATGTCAAATGTTAGCAAAAGAATTATATGGTTTTTCCATAGCAATATTGGTACTCTACTACTCCAACTACGAGTTGGGAGGTTCTTATAGTCAGTTGAAACTGTGTTCAATGTGGTTTAATATGCTTTTGAGTACTATTGTTGCTTCTTGACGCCGTTGTCCTCTTTTGAAGCGATTTACTGTTTCCTGAGATTGCTATAAATGGTTTGAGCCATGTATCTTTAAAGGGGACAGGATGACATTAGTTACTTCCTGCCACTAACATGAATAATTTAACAGTCAGACTTTTATGATAAACTAAACACAAGCTTCAGGACTAGTCTTATGCTTTGAGTTTCATTGGTTTGGTTCACCAAGAGAAACATGCAGACATGTGCTCCCTTACAGATTTGGATATGCAAGCGTTGACGTCCTATCACAACTTTCTTAATTTGATACTGGATTGGACATGTATAATTCACCCGATGGCAATTAAGTTTCGTCTTCCCTGTTTTGTGATGACCGATAAAGAGACAACGCATCTCCCAGCATATTGGGAGCATATGAAAGCTAGATCAATGTAAATTGTAAACTTAAATGAGAGGTATATTATTTACCCGGGTAAATGGGCAAGATAAATTTAAATCAAAGCATATTATTGTTATGTTTGGACTTTAAGAAATAACGCTCACAAAATTTGAGATTATCAATTTATTTGCACAATAAAAATGATTGAAAGATAATGAATGTAGGATTTTAATATGAAAAATTTTCAATGTAAAAAGAAAAGAGATAAATCGATAAAAAATTAATAAATCAAATAGTAAGATAGAAATGATAAAGGTTTTGAACTCTCTAACTCAAGTAGATTTTACAAAATTATAACTAAATTAACTCTTTTTACAAAATTATAACTAATTTAACTCTTTTTACAAAATTATATATATATATATATACTTCCAATTAAACATATAGATCAAATTTCAATAACCTTATTTGGACTTATATTATTCTTTTGTTAAGTGTTTATGTCTTATGTAATTAGGGATGACAGTAGGCGAAGTATATGTGAATAAAAGAACGTTTTTTTCTTTTTCATTATTTTTTAAAGAGAACAAAAAATGAAGAGGCGGGTTCATCAATTTCAGATCAATTATTTA
>JANVCL010000002.1:9742347-9755820 GCA_026546855.1 Erythroxylum incrassatum
AAATAATTTATTAGTAATAAAAAAATTTATTAGTAATAAAAATAAAAATAATTTATTTTTAAGTTTTATTTAATTTATAGTTATTATTAGCAATAATATATTTATTATTATTTTAAAAACTTTGAAAAAAAAGGTGGGATGGAGAGGTAGGAAGGAGGGAGGGAAATTTTGATAATTTTTGAAAATTTTGCAAAAAAGTCTTCCAATTTTTTAAAATTTTTGGTACCGGCCGATATTTAACCGACATTTTGAATACCAGCCAGTACCTACCGGTATTTGAATCTGGTACCAAAATTTAAAATCCGATACTGGATTTGGGCTAGTATGGTACATTCCGACCGGTACCAGTCGGAACAAAACAGAATTCAATACCATGGTTTTAAGACATTATGAACTTAGTTAGCTTATTTTATTATATTATGGTATCTTATTGGTAATCTATAATTTTATTATGTCTTATATTATTTATTTGTTTATATTTAGACATATAAGTGTCTTGTTTATTTAAAATATATTTTTACTTGTTGATTTGTAGATATGGATGGTAATGTTATGCAAATTATGCAACTTCTACAAATTAAACAATTTTTGGACAATGAGAATGAGTTTTAGGATTCCATGGCTTATATAGTAGGTTACATGGGTGTGTATTTTTTAACCATGTATACAAAGAACCATACATGACTGCTTATCAAACATGAGAACTCTGGATGAATGAATTATTGAATGGTCATGAAAAACAGTGTTTTAATATATTTAGGATTAATCAAAATATGTTTTGTTAATTATGTATGGTTTTGAAAAACAATTATGTTTTGAGACCTTTGAATTTGATGCCTATTTTGGAGAAAGTTGGCTTATTCGTGTATGTTCTAAGTAAAGGTTCCCTTAATTGATATACCCAAGAGCGCTTTCAACATTCCGGTGAAACTGTGAGTAGAATTTTTAAAGAAGATTTGAGTGTCATGGATGGATTTTCAAGGGATATACTCATATAAAAAGATCTCGAATTCAAGGATATTGACTAATGGTGCTAGATATATGTCACATTTTAAGGTAATTGAATATGTTCTTCCTCCCCTTTTATTATACTTTTTATTGAAAAATGTTGTTTTATCATCTTATGATTATTGTTTTATGTTAGGATTGCATTGGAGTTATTGATGGTACACATATAGCGGTAGTTGTTGCAGAAGAGAATCAAATGAGATATAGATGACAAAAAGGAATAACGACTGTAAATGTATTGATATCATGTGACTTTGACTTACTATTTAAGTATATTTTTAGCAGGTTGGGAGGGATCAGTACATGATTCTCATAGTTTCATCGATACAATCAATAATTCGAGACTTAAATTTCTAAAACCACCGATAGGTAATTTTAAGATTTTTAGGATTTGTTATTCATGATTTAGACTTTTTATGATATCATTTATACTAATTATATTGCCTCTATTGACACTCGGTGAATATTACTTGGTTGACAAAGGCTATCCGGAAAGAGAATGATATTTGACCTCTTATTCAAAGGCAAGATATCATCAATTAGAGTTTTGTGATGCAAATTCAAGAAAATCTCGAGAAGTTTTAATCGAGCTCATTCATCATTGAGAAGTTGTATTGAGAGGGCTTTCAATGTTTTTAAGACTCAACGGAGGATATTGAAGAAAATACCTAAGTATTTATTGATGGATCAAAATAAAATAATTTGTACAACTTTTGCGTTACATAACTATATGAGAAAAAATACAATTAACAACCCAACTTTTAATATCATCGATCAATATCCTAAATTTATATCTCCAGATATATTTCAATATGTTGAAGTTAACTCTACACAAGATGTTAAAAAACAAAAACCTCGAAAGATGATAACTATTCACAATAATAATGCTTCTAATTTAATCACTTAAACACTGTTCTTAGATTGTTATAAACCTTTGCTTTAAATGATAGTATTCATTTCTTTTATTATCTTTGAATTGTATTGTTAAACTTCATTTGAATTGTTATATTTTGTGTTTGGATGTATTATTATCATCATTACCATTTATTATTATTATTACTATTATATGTTCTATGTTTTTTATTAAAGTTATAAACTTAATTTTTGTAAAATTAAATATCTAAAATCTAAATTCTTATAAGAATATTCAACAAAATACATATATAACATTCAAGTTTTTATATATATTTTCACGTCATGTTTTCACAAGTCATTTTATACATAAACAGCTAATTTTATCAAACATTTTTAATAAATCGCTGATGTTATCCATTGATCAAATCAACTAATATAATCAACCATTGATAACAATCAACTGATATAATTAACCACTGATAATAATCAATTAACAGCTAATGCAATCTGCTGTTTGTCAAACAAGACCTAAAACGAGTTTGGGTTTTCTTATCATACTCACTTTAGCTAATGTTTTTCCTTTTCCCTACCCTACAGTAATGGAAGACTTTTAACCATATAAAATTAACACAAATGATACTTTCAAAAAGAAAAAAAAAAACCTCAAATGACTCATCTCTTAATAACAGCAAAGATGTTTTTAGAAGATCAAGATAAACAATTTAACATGTTAGAGGACAAAATTTTTGGTAGTCCTCCCTCCCATGATCATCTCGTGATCAGAAGGTTTGATAAATCAGCTCCATTTTGCTATATCACTGTGTTTAAACCTCATGCAAGACTTCCACACATGAGGCTCCAATAAGCAGTGAACATAAATTCCAACGTCGAAATAAAATTTCTAGACGTTAAATCTAGATATCTGTATTGTGTCAACTGAGCTGAAACACACTCAAATTATAAATATAGCTCAATCACTTCAAACCCGTTCAACTTCAATTCACTTACCTTCCCAAGCTTTTCAATGGTGCTCATTTAGTACATTCTCCCCGTTACCATCATCCAATCCCCAGAGCTTTGTAGAGGGTTTCAGAGGGTACAAGGATGAAGTGGGCGATGAAAATGGACAAATTATTCATTCTTGATCTTTTAATCCACGTGTTCATAATTAATCATATCAAGTCTTCTTTGTGAAGTTTCGTTTCCATGACAGTAGGAATTATGCTTTCAAAATGCATAAGAAAAAAGAAACAGAGAAAAACATTGGATGCCATATCTGCCAGACTGCTGTTGTTGGAAGGCCTTGTGCCCTTCACTTTCTGACTGTCTTGCATAATTGTGGATAAACATGATGATGTACTTCCCAGAGATAAAGTACTGCTGTAACAGCCACATGGTGTCTTACAGACGCAAGTTTTGATGTATATGCTCCACCTTTCCATCAATAGTCCAGCTTCAAGTGGACCAATAATGGTCACAGCAAACGCTTATGCTTTCTCTTCTCAACAAATCTATAACTAATTAGTTCATTGCTCAACAGGAAGATTAACCTCCCTTAGTACTTTTACTGCATCCTCGGGAAAAACAGGGTTAATATAACAACCAGATCCAATTTCAAAGCCTCCCAGCCCAGATAACTGAGGTACTATTTGTAAATACCAATGAGCATATGGTAATTGGGAATCTTTAACCTGGAGAGGAGAAGTCTGGATCATGAAATTGAATGGGGGATAATTCAATTGTATTGATATTTTGTTCAGCATGAGCTTTAATAGTCCCCCAAGATCAACCGCCTGCAGAATTGCGCATTAATCAGGATGTCAGTCTTTAATTAGGATATAAAAACAATAAAACCTTTTCATGTGAAACAGTATCGAAGGAAAAGGACAAACTAGTCTAGCAAAAATTCTGTGCTAAATATTACCAATTTTGGGGAAATTGGTCATCACAATGATCAACCCCAAGCCCAAAGATAAGTAACACAACCTTGGGTTATAAAGTTATACATTACTTCTCGCTGTGTTTAAAATAACATAAAAGGTACTATACTATCAGTTGTTATTCACATGACACAATTAATTGGTCACCCTTTTGCACAATTCTCTTGATGATGCAGTTCAGTCATAACATCTAGAGAAAGTAGGAGGCATATATGTCCTTGAGAACTTGTGGCATAAAGAAACGAAATATGCATTTTGGAGAATATTGAACCAAGCGCTCGAAGATTACCCTCTGGTGATCAAGTTCATGAAAATGAGGGCAGTGGTCAAGAGGAACAATCCATATTTCAAAAGGATAGGTAGCTGCAAAAGGAACAATTGAGATAAAATGGGCTGTTTTATCAATTACAAGCTCTTCCGCTAGAGCTTCGCAGAGATTGCATTTCCCTGTCTTATCAAAATATTCTTTTGACCCCTCAAGTCGTAGGGAAACAGATGGAGGAATAATGGGGAGAGCCAGTATCTGGCTGTGGGAATGGCTCAATGATGCCCCTGCAGAAGCACCATGGTTCTTGAACACCTAAAAATACAACAAGATGCAATTTGTCAACATCTAAATTAAGTTCTACATAAACCAAGTAAAATAAGTTCAACTGAATTTAAAATCCAAAGCAAGAAGCACACATGTATGAACTAACTAAAGGCTGGGACCTGCTTGCACACACAATGGCAAATCCTAAAGTTGTACATTAAACAACGCTGGGGAAGAAGAGACGTATCTTCCATAGGTCTGAAAATAATGCTAAAATATGAAACACAAAAGGAACAATGAAATTTGTGAGGTGACAGACTTCAATGTTCATTAGTTTTGAAGGTCACACTATTCTCATGTACAGTTAAGGTAATAGCAAGAACCCTAAACAAAAGGAGATTCTCTGTTTGTTTTCATCCTAAAAATATGGAAAAGGCTACCTAGTACAACCATGAGTAAAGTTTCTATTCCAAGAAAACCTCGGAACAAACCTTTAGCAAGAGCTCAAATATGAATCTTGGAGATATGAAAATTAGTAGACAACGAATTTAAGTAGCAAATTCCAATAAAATGTATCAATTAACATAAGCAACAAAAACAGAAATAAGACAAAACCCAGAATTTCGATTGACATTCGATCAATTTCTAGCACTCTAGATTCAAAAACAGAAACGCCCAACTAATCGAACTGTAAAAATTAACTCTAACAACAAAACTATGACTCAATCGCAATAAAACAGAAGTAAGAACGCAATCTATCAACGAAATTCCTAAAAAAATACGAACAAATGCAATGGAAACGAAACCTGCACGTATTTGATGAATTCAAATCTCATAATCTGCTCTATCCGCAGCTTATAAGCGAGCAAAACCTCACCAATCTCCTTCCCTTCCATGTCGCATAACTGTACCGAGTGAGTCGGAGTCTCAATCACCACATCATGATAACCAAACCCACCCAAGACCCTACCCGGACAACCAATCTCACCATCTGGAACCGCCACGTTCCTGCTGAGAGCTGGGTACAGATTCTCGATCACGCGGATCTTCCAGTTCGGGTTTGCGGAGTCGGGCGGGACACGGAAGATCTCAGGCGCGCAGTCGTGCTCACGACCACCGCAGAAGGGGCACGATTCGCTACTCGGGTTGGCTGATTGAGGGGGTTTTGGACTTGAAATCCGAGGGGCGTTTGGCTCGGGCGGCCGAGAATATGACCCAGCGTTTAGTGACCGGGTCGTGCCTGAGTTCAGGGATCCGACTTGGAGCTTGAGCCGGCGATGCCATGTGGCTCGTCAGTTGTCACTGTTCCACGTCGGAGGATTGGTAAAATATATAGCAATTGATGAAGATGGATCGAGCCGATCCAGAAAGCTTTATTAAGCCCAATTCTTAAATTGAACCGGGTCGGGCGGGTGTCCAGGACTATAGTCAAAACTATTATGTGTGGATGATGATACAGCTCCATATATACATATCAACTTAGAAATTGACCTACTGCTACTAGTCCAAATTTAAAATGTATTTTTGGTAATAATAAAATACAATTGACTCAAAATACATATTTCATAAACACTTATCCAAAGAAAGCATTTGATTGGTAAAGTTTATTTCAAAAGGCCACGCTTTGCATGCTTCATCCCTTGTGATTTGTGAAATACACGACAACAAAGAAAAACTAAAATTTAAAGGAAAAAGAAAAAAAATAAGAGAAAAAGGGAAAAGGCTCGTCAGGCACAGGCACAGGCACATCCGAAGACACTCATATACATACATCCAGACACAGACCATCTTCCTTTGCGACTCCACCACCAACACCATAGCGCATATCACATGCATTGCCAACACCAAAACGCGCCGATTATAAAGCAAAACGCAGAAATTTGTTGCCGATTTTCTTTTCCCTTGTCAACTGCAGCGCGACCAGAACCATCAAGAATCTGTTTTATCTATTTATAGCTAAAAAGAAAGGTCCTTTCATCTGTAGACGACTCATCGGTTCGATCAAATACGCGATCTAAGCAACAATCGGTGGCGGTTTTCTTTCAGCTCCGATCGTTCCGGTTTTCTGCTTTCGGAGGGTCGATCTGTGAGGACTCTTTTCCGCTTTTTGTTTTTTTTTGTTTTGTTATCTGTGTTGATGTTTCGTTTAGTTTTAGTTTCTTTGATGATCGGTTCGATTATTCTCTAGTGATTTTTTTTGGAGTTCCTTTTCATGATCGGGCTGCTGGTTGTTGGTAGTTGAGGTCTGAGTCCTAATTTTTTATCTTCTTTTTCATGCTTTTGAAATTTATCTAAAATTTCTTTACTTTTTGGTTGGGTCGATGTTTGCGTACTTGACGGCAGTTCTAGGTTAATTCAATTAATTGTTTAGATAATTTTAGTTTTTGATTCTTTGCTTAAGATGCTACTATGGGTTATTTAGAGCAGTGGAATGGAGAAAAGAAGCTGCATCTCCCAAGTGGAATGATAAGATGCATGTGTAATATTTAGGTTTAGCTACATTTGCTTTATCTTGTTTTTAGGCTGTGATAAGTCTGGATATTGTTCCTTTTGCTTTAAAGGATGCAGCTTTGGCTTTTGCTTCAGTTATATGTTTGATTCTATGCAGGATTTCGTGTATGCAACGTGTTCATCGATGATTTCATGATCCCTGTAGTTTGATATGTTTAATTTTGTAGATGTCAAATATTACGGATTGGGCTCTTTTTAAAAAGGATATGTTAAAAGTTTTGGTTTTATTGCTTAAATGAGTTCCCATAAATGGTCTGATCAGATATCTGTTTGTGACACGTGTACTTGCATATTTTTTTGGAGTTTTACATGGTTTTGTGCCCTTACACGCGTTAGTTAATGTGCCGGGCAGTTTATATGCTTTTCATTTTCTTTTATTGCTCATTTGTATTTTCGCAAACATGTCTATGTATTAGTTTAATACTGTGAAGAAATGTTGTAGAATTTGATTTTGTTGATTATACTGCTTTTCGTTAGAAGTAAACTTTTTGGCTTCTTTTTCTGTACTTGTGCTGGAGATATACATTCTGAAGTATATTGCTAATCTTATTACAGGATGCTTGATGGATATTGAGGGAATCTAGTGGTATGTGATTTGCATGGGGTGAGGATGCCTGAGTTGAGAAGCGGAGCCCGGAGATCAAAGCGTCTTGACGATCTTCAACCACCTCAACAACCAACAAACCAAGCAGAGAATTGGATATTGCCTACTCAAAACAAGACCAGGAGGAGAGCTGGTGGAGGAAGAGGAAGGGGTGGTAATGCTGTAGCAAAAGGGGCTTCGCCAGCAATTCCTACGAGGCCAACTGCTGCAGGGAGAGGCCGGGGCGTTAGGTTGATAGATTTAGATCCAGAACCTTGTGAGGTCGAACCTGTGGCGGTGGGAGCAGCAGACCCTGGTTTTAATCGAGTAGAGGTTGTGGCAGATAAAGATATTGCAATGGAGGGTGGGAGTGCAGAGAAGGCTGTAGGAGTTGAAGAAGAAGGGAGCACAACTCCTGTTCCAGAGAGGGTATTGACCATTATTATTGAATTTAAGTGAAAAGTTATCAAATTTACTAAGTTTATACTGCATTGACTAGTTGAAAGATACGTTTTTTATATATATGCTTTATATTTGCATAGACGCGTGTTCATTTCTGTGTCAAATTTTCAAGTTATTGTTTTATGCAAATCTCTCTTTTAATAAGCATAGTGTTTCTGTCTGACTCCAGGTGCAAGTGGGCAATTCTCCTGTATATAAAATAGAAAGAAAATTGGGAAAAGGTGGTTTTGGTCAAGTTTATGTTGGTCGCAGGGTCAGTGGTGGCTCTGATAGAACTGGACCGGATGCAATTGAGGTGTGTCTAGTACCTTCACTTACCTTCTGATGGTTTTACTGGAAAATTATGATTGCTTGAAATCTGATCCTATGTTTTTGTTTTCTATCAGGTTGCATTAAAATTTGAGCACCGAAATAGTAAAGGTTGCAATTATGGCCCTCCTTATGAGTGGCAAGTATACAAGTAAGTATGATGTCCTTTTATTGTCTGAATTTGCATCGCAGATGTATTTTAACTTTTATTGATACATTTTTCCTGTTGAATTCAAAAGTACTCTGAATGGTTGCTATGGGATCCCTTGGGTGCATTACAAGGGTCGCCAAGGAGATTTCTATATTCTGGTGAGAGTTAATAACAGTCAATCTACCATATGTATTTTATTAGCTTTATTTATGTCTCAAGGACCTTATCGACATTTTAGGTAATGGACATGCTTGGGCCCAGTCTTTGGGACGTTTGGAACTCCCTAGGCCAATCGTAAGAATCTCTCTCTTTATGTTTCTTTCACCCTCTCTGTCTTTCTTGTTGCTCTTCTTTCTATATTTTAATTTTTTAGTACCTGCGACAGGATGTCACCAAACATGGTAGCCTGCATTGCTGTGGAGGCAATATCGATTCTTGAAAAGCTTCACTTAAAGGGGTGAGAGTTTTTCCACCTTTGTTATTTCACTTTCTTATATCTATCCTCATTCTTTACAATACAGTTACATCAAGTTGACAATGGCTATGATGTTGCGATAAGGTTTGTGCATGGAGATGTGAAACCAGAGAATTTTTTGCTTGGTCAGCCCGGAACCCCTGATGATAAGAAACTATATCTTATAGATCTTGGTTTGGGTAAGCTATCTTTTCTCCCTGTTACTATGTGATGCTTTTCCTACTTTGTGATGTATCTTTTCCAGGACAACTTGAACCATTTTCAATTAGATATATGTTTATGAGTTTGGTGTTCTATGCCATGTGGTTAAATTTAAAGCTGACATGTGTTTCTTGCAGCCTCTAGATGGAAAGATGCATCATCTGGTCAACATGTTGATTATGATCAGCGACCTGATGTATTCAGGTGAGTGGATATTTCCCTTTATGAATGTGCTGATCATATGTAAAAGTTGCCGTAAATTGGCATAATTTGGTAGCAATATCCTTAGCTGATCCCAACTGTTGTAGATGTAGCACGTTATTTTACTCGTGAAATTAAAGGTTAAGCAAACACTTTTGGCAGGGGAACTATAAGGTATGCGAGTGTACATGCCCATTTAGGCCGGACTGGAAGTCGGAGGGATGATCTTGAGTCATTAGCATACACATTGATATTTCTTATAAAAGGAAGATTACCATGGCAAGGCTATCAGGCAAGTTTTTTTATAAAGGATATTATAGCATACATTTTCATCTTAATAAACTTTATTAATTATGTTCACTGTATCGGTGTCTGTTAAATTTTACAGGGGGATAACAAAAGCTTTTTGGTTTGTAAGAAGAAGATGGCCACTTCCCCTGAGTTGATGTGTTGTTTCTGCCCTGCACCATTCAAACAATTCCTTGAAGCTGTTAGCAATATGAAGTTTGATGAGGAGCCCAATTACTCCAAGCTGATATCTCTTTTTGAAAGCCTTATTGAACCATGCTCACCACTAAGGCCAATTAGAATTGATGGGGCTCTTAAGGTAATTCTGGTTTGACATCTTCTCAATTAGAAATGATGTTTTGGTATTTTAATTACTATTCTAATGTGATCTATGTGGATACAGGTGGGCCAAAAACGTGGAAGGTTGCTCATAAATCTGGAAGATGACGAGCAACCAAAGAAAAAAGTAAGGTTAGGTAGTCCTGCTACACAGTGGATTTCTGTCTACAATGCACGTCGGCCCATGAAGCAGAGGTATCTTGTTTTTATATTACTTGTCTTTCACATACTTATGTCCTATACTATCCTGTGTATGCTTTCAAATCACTGAAGTTTGCAAAATGAATTAAACTGGTTTAATATTTGAGTTTTTTTCTCTTAGCAAGCATTGCATTCCATTAGGGTCTTATAGGGCATATTACTTGTTTTATGTTTGGGTTCAGTTTGTAGCTGTTACTTGAAAAGATTGCTTTTAAGCACTTGGAAGTATGCAGAGAGCAGCCGTTGGCGAGTTCATTTTATGTTTAATTATTGGGTGTATAATTAAAAAGTGTTCTAGAGGCGAATGAATATAAATCAACTGCAAAAATAATGAATCCTATTTAAAAATTCCTAGTAAAACTGCTTCTGATAAGTTATTCTTCCTAGTGTTTGAGATTTGATTAGATGATATTTTCATGTCCAGTTTTTGGGTCTTTATGAAACATTTTCTGCAATTGCCTAAAATGAAGTGATGTATAATGTATTGGTCTATGGAAACAAGCGAACTAGGATAGTGACCCACTTCAGTGTTGTTTTTTGCTTCCTCTGCTTTAATGTTAACTGAACCTTTTTTTTTGGGGGGGGATTTGCAGATATCACTACAATGTCGCTGATGCAAGGTTGCGACAGCATGTTGATAAGGGTAATGAAGATGGATTATTTATCAGCTGTGTGGCCTCTGCAGCTAATCTATGGGCCCTAATCATGGATGCTGGAACTGGTTTCTCTTCACAGGTTTATGATTTGTCAGCCTTATTCCTGCATAAGGTTGTCATCTGAAAACTCTCTCTATCATCTTCAGCTTGATCAACAGTGAAAGCAAGTGTTGAGCATTTTTATGTCTATTTCTTTTCAGGATTGGATTATGGAACAGTGGGAAAAGAATTTTTATATCAGTTCCATTGCTGGTGCAAATAATGGTAGTTCATTGGTTGTCATGTCAAAGGGTCAGTAATCCGTTTGCCCTAAATACATAATTTCCATTTCCTGCTTTGTAATTTATTGTATGCTGTGTTTGGACACAAACTCGTTAATTCAAGGTTTGACTTTACTATTTATTTTCTTTATATTTTTTGTGTTGTGGAATTTTTCTCCCATTTTAAATAATTAGCTTCTAGGATTTGAGTCCATAAACATTGTAGATGCAAAAACACTGGTGTAGCCTTGTAGGAAATATGAATTTGTTGATATATGTGTAAATAGATTGGCTACTCTGTTTAAGTTGTGGAAGTGACAAGGGAAGTTGACGTGAATCTATTCTTTTATCTGAAGTTAAATGGCTTTCCGAAGATTTCATCTGAGGATAGCTTTTGTTGGTTTCATGTTTGTTCAGTTTTGGCTCTTATGAGCTAGGCCTTCATATTGACGAGGATGCTTACACTAATCAAGTCAATCATTGTGTTCATAGAATTTGGTGGAATGCTTGCATTTATTCTGCAATTTTTTAAGTTACGGCTTTGTAATTTTGGTTCATAATTTTAGCATACATAGAATACTTGCTACGAGAATGGATTCTACTATTTCACCATTCTTTCTACAGGGTAATCATGTTACAAGGTCAAAAGGTAGAGCAATTTCATATTATAGGAGATATAGCACATCGTATATTTTGTTGATTTGCATAACAATTGTTGCATTATATATTTGAACTCATCATGTACTTTGTGACAGTTCCACTATCAATCCAAGTAGTATGACCAACATAATTGGGAGTTGTGTTGTTAAATTGAAAATAATTTTCCTGGAGAACTTCTAATTAAGGAATGAACAAACATTGTCCTTCATTTATCTTTTCTTTGTTTTAGTTTCTTTTCGAAATTTTGTGCATGTACTGTGCGGCTAATAAAAGGATCAATCAACTGAAACAATTAGTTGGGCTAATTGTAATCAAGTAATTTCTGAAAATTGTCATTGTACAGGGACACCTTACACGCAACAGTCGTACAAAGTGAGTGAATCATTTCCATTTAAGTGGATAAATAAAAAGTGGAAAGAAGGTTTTCATGTTACATCCATGACAACTGCTGGCACTCGCTGGGGTGTTGTCATGTCCAGGAATGCTGGATATTCTGATCAGGTAATATTTGCTGCTCTAATTAATTATTGTCTTTTCTTACCCTTGCATGTAGTGTTCACATTCTACTTGATTAAGATCTGATTTCCGGCCTGTTTATTTATTGTTGTTACAAGGTTGCGGAGCTTGATTTTTTGTACCCAAGTGAGGGAATACATCGGCGATGGGAGAATGGTTACAGGATTACATCTATGGCTGCCACTCCAGATCAAGCTGCATTCATTCTTAGCATACCAAGACGGAAAATGGTAGATGAAACTCAGGAAACTCTACGGACATCTGCCTTTCCTAGCACCCATGTAAAGGTATTTTATTTTCTCATCTATTGTCCAAAGTAGTTGTAAAATTTAACTTCAATACAATCAGAATTTGTATTTTGCAACTCAGAAGGGAATTTAAATGGTGAGCAAGGAGTCTAATGCACATGTGGTTATTGCTGATGTTCTGATTTCACAAAATCAAGCACCTTGCATTCAAAGATCTGATTGTTCATTTGCTGTATGTTCCTTTTGCAGGAAAAGTGGTCCAAAAATCTCTACATTGCCTCGATTTGCTATGGGCGGACTGTCTGTTAATTTTGGGGGACATGTGAGGAGTTCCCAAAAATTCGACAATTTCCAAGTTGGAAAAGCCAAGAGGGTACTTTTGGGCTTAATGTTGGCATTCTACTGTCTACAAGTAAATGAAAATCCTAGCTTCTCATATAGGTATCCTCGTACATCGTGTAAAAAGGGAAAAGCGAAAGAAAAAGGAACAATTGGGAGTTCGAGAGGGTGTTCCCCCAGCTAAAATTACACGAGCTCTTGGGAGAACAGTTTGTCGAAGACGATTACATGATTGTACCTTCTATTGCAGCCAATATGTGCTTTGATTACTGTCTTGTTTTGTTTAAACATAAATGGAAGACAAGTAAATTTCAATTTCTGTTTGCAGCTTCCTCTCAAGGTTTTGCTTCTGAAATACTTATTTACAGAAGAGCAAGTATTTTAAAAACAAAAAGATGAAAATATGAGTGCACGATTAAGATTTGCGATTAATGTCTTCTGCCAAATACTGTCAGTACTGTTGTATGAATCTCAGGCATCTCCAACCAAGTTTTGGTGCAAAAAAATAACTCCAATCAAGACACCAAAAATACACACTAAAATGGTTCAATGAATAGTAATACACTAATAATAATACACCAAATTTGGTGTGTTACTATTCATTGCACTAAAAGACAATTTTATCCCTTTATTTTTTAGTATTTTCCTTTTATGTCTTTTTTCTCAAATTGATTTATTTACATAATTTACTTTGTAATTAAAGTTAACATATTTATTACTTTACACAAAATATATCAT
>JANVCL010000002.1:9756315-9767423 GCA_026546855.1 Erythroxylum incrassatum
GACTAGACCAGACATTACAAGAGTACTCGAAACCATTCAAATCTGTTTGATGTCACCCAACTCTGGTTCACCCCTTCATTACTGTACCTGTTATGGGTTCCATTTAGTTTGGTCCAGCCTCATCTTCCTAACCCAGTTTCAACTATAATCCCAGGTTGTGTCTTCTTCAACTTTAAGATATCAGAGTCGAATGAAAAGAACCCCAATATCAACCAAACCTCCTTGGTTCTTAATTAAGGCCAAGCTGTTCTTCAATTTACAATTGCCAGATTAAGACCTTTCCTTGCCGAATGATGACAATAGTAACTTTAGGGAAAATGATAGTTTGTGTTTTCTCTAATCTACACTTATCAAAGAAGTTAAATTCTCATAAAGTCCCTCCAGCTACTTAACTGGCACTAGGGTTTGGGAAGTTATGTTTCTAAATCCTGTGGACCAAATGCAACTGTTCCTCCGTCATGTCTCACTCTCACCACCCATCACTCTTTCTAGCTTCAAAAACTCCAGCCGTCCAGCCCATGGAGGCAAGGAGAATAAGGGTTTAATTGTCTGTTTAGTTCAAGTTGGATCGGGCTTTTTCCAATTCAAGCCCTACAGTGGTATGTATGTAAAATTAATGGATCTTAGGGAATTTTTTGTCATTTTGCACTAAAAACGAAAATCCAAAACCCTAGTGAACTAAACCCTGTATGGGAGAGAAGAAAAGGTAGCAAGCAGCCCTTTAAAACCTTATTACCTTAGACCTCTCTTTCTCCCTTTCTGTCAAGACTAAACTGCAAACCCATGAGGCCTCCGAGGGGCAGAGGAGGGGGATTTAGGGGCGGAAGAGACGGCGGTGGTCGAGGTGGTTTTGGCGGAAGAAGCGGCGGTCGGTTTGGCGGTGGTCGAGGTGGTGGTTGGTTTCGGGACGAAGGACCTCCTGCTGAAGTCATAGGTGTGTTCCATTATTCCATTGCGTTAAATAATCTATGATTTGCCAAAAAAGCAGAGAAGAGGCTCAAAAATATGAGCTTGTCAATTTGTGTTACTTTCGTTTTAATGTTTGTGTTTGAGAACATAGGAGCATTTCCGAAGAAAGAAATTATTTTTGGGGTGTCTAAGGTTTAGTGTAAGTAGTTTACTTTGTCCAAAAGCGATAACTTACAAGACGCTGGCTGCTACTTTTCATCTTTAGCGTCTCATTTATTTGATGCACTCAAAAGTATGAACTTTGGTATCGTACTGTTTCCTGCCAAGCCATTATAAGTATACCTTCTAATTACTTTACTTATTTAGTTAAGTTTCTTGTAGAGGTTTCCACGTTCCTCCATGCGTGTGAAGGTGATGCAGTGACAAAGCTCACCAATGATAAAATACCTAAATTCAATGCTCCAATCTTTCTGCAAAACAAAACACAGATAGGAAAAGTTGATGAAATCTTCGGTCCTATCAATGAAGCTGTAAGCAATCTTGTCCGACTTTCTACCGCTTGTTTATGTGGTATCTACTCGATATGTGTATTCTAATGATGGCGCTTCACGTGACTCTTGCAGTATTTTTCGATCAAAATGATGGAAGGCATTGTGGCAACTTCATATAACACAGGAGATAAGTTCTTCATTGATCCCAACGGGCTTCTGCCTCTAGCAAGATTTCTTCCACAACCAAAGTATGTTTGCTGTTTTCTTTCTAGTATTTTACTGAAATTTAGACCTGTAGTTTTGGTTAACTGACACTACATTGTTGGCTTCGTGGACTTTTTTGTAGTTTGGTTATTTCCTGGGAAATATTATCGATATTATTAGTTCTGCAATTTACATTAGCTCCTATTTTCCATGGCACATAGTTATGTTGGGTTGTCAGGGATTTTTGGTAATCAATGGAAAATGTATGTTCCACTCTTTATCTTCATGTTGCAGTATTGTTCTGCATTTAATATTTTAGGATCTTGGAAATGATGCTATCTTATTGAAAAATCTGATGCACAACAAGTTGAAACACATCCTGTTAGATTGACAAAAACTTTTACGAACTTTGCTTGCAACTTGAATGCCTTTCTTGTTGCATCCTGGAGGGTTTTGGAATGTTACTGAATTGATGCTAACAGTTAAGCGTTTGTTTCAGGGGACAACCACAAGCAGCAAGGGGTGGTCGTGGAGGGGGCAGAGGTGGTGGTAGAGGTGGCGGCCGTGGATTTGGTGGCTTCCGCGGAAGAGGTGGTCCAAGAGGTGGAAGGGGTGGACCTCCAAGAGGTGGTCGTGGGGGAGGCTTTAGGGGCAGAGGAAGGTCATAGAACAGCTCTGTGTAAAATAGCTGGTACCCTTTTCCTGAGTTATTGTATAACAAACAGCAGTCGTAGTCGGAACTGATTTCAATATTGACTTCTTGTTGAATTGAGCAAGTTTTGATTGCATAACAATATTCACTTGGAAAAGGTATTGATTTGCTGCTCAATGGATGACATTCCTTCCTTGTGATGAATGCTGGTAGTGCCAGTTTTGTCGTCTATTAGGTATGCTAATTGGGCCCGTGCCTGAACTAGGCTCAGCTTTACCAGGCTGGGGCTTGATGAGCTGGCTTGAGACTTGGCTTGAAAGGCCCGAGCAGCTTCACCACCTGCTTACATGATGTCTTTTCGAGTAAATTGACATCGTTTTGAAAAGTGTACTTAAAATGATATCGATTTGAGTGACTCACTTGGGTTCAGGCCTCGGCTCGTGCCGCAATTGCCAACCCGATTGTCTACTGGTGTATGTAATGCATTTTATTAAAAAAACTCATCATATGTTTTAGGGAAAGCGTGTTTTGGATCTCTCATTTGTGCTGTTACGAAATACACCTGAGTCAACTAACTGTTTTTGTTTTGTTTTGTTTTTTCATATCATTCAGCATTTATTTAGAATAATATTGAAGATTGGATCATGCAGATCTTACAGCTTCCCTCTGTTATTATTTTTACTTTTTTTGCTTCACTTCCTTTAATTTGTTTTGATTTTCATTTAGGGAGTATTGTAGTTGTGGATTATATTATGTCAAAAAAGATGATTCATCTTCCCAAAGGCCTGAAACTCGATGACCCTATTCGTTATTTATCTTCCTTCATGCCAAGAACATTCATTTTATGGCCCTTTTGGCTTCACACTAAAGTCTTTATAATCTGTTTACTTGTCTCAATTCTAGAATCAACAATGCCAAGTCCTGGACTTGCGTTTACTGAAGTACAACAGTTCATTACACAGTAAACAACAGTTCATTACACGATGTTTTCATATTCATTATAAATCTGAAGCCATATCTTCATATTCCTCCTTTCAGATAATTGAGAATACGTTATAATGTGCTTTAATAGGAGTACAACTCGGGTCAAACTTTGCAGTTTATTTTATTACATAGAACAAGAATGGTTAACGCCTCACATGAAACATGAGGGATAGCTATGAATTAGGGTCAGAGGCCTCACTGATGGCTCCATATTTATTGAGACTGGAACCGATCATAGTCATATCAGGCCTCCCAGCCCCGAAGAACAGTTGCTCTTGCCACACGATTAACTCCTAGAGTGAAGGCTCCCATGCGAAGGTCGCAATTGTGGGTTTTACACATCTCCTTCACAGCTTTAAAACCTTTGTTCATATATGTCTTTAGTTCACAGTTCACCTTCTCCTCTTCCCACATAAATCCTTGAATATTCTGTTTTCCACAAACAGTTAAAAGATTATGATTTGCTCACAACCCAGCAAAGAAGATATAGCCAGTTCTTGCAAGTTGGTGGCGGAAATTGTCCAACATATGTAGGAAGGAACAAGCTGGTGGGATAAATAGGATACCTGAACCCACTCGAAGTAACTAACAGTAACTCCTCCTGAGTTGGCATAAATGTCTGGAAGAATAACAACACCTTTCTTTGACAAGATCTGTCAACAGATTTATTAAGAGTTAATGAAGGTGACAGACTTAAACCCGTGTCTGAGTCAAATGCTAGGCCTCAAAGAAGCGCTAACCTCATCAGCTTCTGGGTCAGTTGGATGGTTAGCAGCTTCAATTATGAACTTGGCTTTAATATCATTTGCGTTCTCTCTTCAATCAAACAAGAGAATGAAAAGGTGTTTCTTGTCTAACTTTTCTGTTCTGATAAGGGAAAACATTTTGTCATGACAAATAATACCTGTTGATGACACCCCCGAGTGCTGCAGGAATAAGAACATCACAGTCCTCCACTAATATTGACTTGGGATCCATGGCATCCCCACCGTGGAATCCTTTGACACCCTTGTGTTGCTTGACATGCTTGAGTAGGCCTGAAATATCAATCCCTTTGCTGTTTTTTATAGCTCCACTAATGTCACTTACAGCAACAATCTTCCCACCTCTCTCACTGATTAGTTGAGCAGCCCAAGAACCAACATTGCCAAACCCCTGAAATCATACATTTCCATCAATTATTATCTTAACTGGTTTAACTGACGCGAATCAGTTAAAACAACCAGAATAAGAACTTTACTTGTATGACAAATCTTTGTCCAGATATGGTTTTCCCATACTCATTGAGCAGGGCTTCTGCTGCAAAGAGCACTCCTCGTCCAGTTGCAGCATCCCTTCCCAGAGACCCACCAAGATCCTAATTCATTGAGAGAATTTTTTTTAAAGAAATTAAGAATTGACATGTTGTCGGAGATCAACATATTTCTTTTATGCAATACAAATCACTGTTACCGAAAGCAAATGTATCTATTCACAATGCAGAGGTGGATCATTTTATATACTTACAGGAGGTTTGCCAGTCACTACTGCAGGGGAGTAACCATGGAATTTCGAGTACTCGTCTAGTATCCATGCCATGGTCTGTTTAGTCATAACCAAGATCATAAAAGCATTAAAATCAATTAAACTTTCAGAGTCTTGAATCAGAAAAAAAAAAGAGTTAATTTTCATAACGTGGTTGGCAATAGGCAATATCAAGTCAACTCGACGAAAAAACATGTGTCTTCAACACTAACCTGTGGACCAGTTCCCATATCAGGAGCAGGAACATCAGTGTGGATTCCTATCAGATCATGTATTTTCTGAGTGAAGACTCTGGTAAGGCGTTCTAATTCAGATACGCTCAGGTCCCTTGGATCGCATCCTATACCACCTTTAGCCCCACCATATGGAATATTGGCCACTGCAGTCTTCCATGTCATAAGCTGTGCCAATGCATTCACTTCATCTGGATCAACCTGGAAAAAATGGTAGACAAACAAGTACTATTGAATTTTGTCAACTGGATTATTTAGCAACTTCAATTCAAGAATTCAGGCTACCTCAGGGTGATATCTGATTCCTCCTTTCATGGGACCTCTGGCATTGTCATGTTGAATCCTGAACCCAACAAATGATGCCAAAGTCCCGTCATCCTTGGGAATGGTACACTCAACCTGCACGTTTTGTTCAAAATTTATTAGAAGAGAAGATTTAGAATCGATCATTCCTTCCCCAAACAAATATATTCATATGGTACATATGAGAGAATAACTACATCCGGAATCACCTTGATTTCTCTAAATGGAATGAGCAAACTTTTCTCAAGCTTGGAGTCCAAACCCAACAGCCTAGCAGCTAGTTTGAAGTTTCTGTTGGTTGCAACAAGGGCGTTCATGGTTGACCCTAAAGCTGCTAACTTGAAGAATCAAATCGGAGGTTATAAATTTCTCCGACAAACAAGATAGTCAGAAATGTACTAAAATTACTCTTCACGAAAAGAGATAACGGGATATGTGAGGGCGTATGGATTGAGACGAATTGGTTAAATTAGTGGAATAGATGACAGGAATATTTAAGGACTTCTTCTCTCGACTTGCTTCAGGTTTCAATGCTGCCATGAAGAGTCTTTTCTTTAGCCCGTGTTTAGACCTCCAATGATGATAAGATTACATCACATCTTGACTTCGGGGGTTATGCTGCAAATGGATAAACTAGACATTGGGTAGCTGAGTCATATGAACTAAACTTTATAATGTTGCAAGTGGGCTCTAGCTGCAGCCCGCGATGTCGGTGGCTGTAATTAAGTGAGTTTGATGCAAGAGGTGGGTCAGAATCCAGTAAGCTTCCCCACTTTGTTCTTATCTTCTTCTGGTATTATGTGCTTATGATAGTTTCAAAGATGCCAATATTTAGTTCTAATAGAAGAGACCAGTCAATTCTACCTAACTCCTGCTCGGCCTTCACTAGACCTAACAACCAAAAATGCTGCAGTATATGATAGTTCTAATAGAAGAGACAAGTCAATTCTACCCAACTCCAGCTCGGCCTTCACGAGGGTATGTAAACCACTAGTAAACCTTAATTAACCTAAATTATAAATTTATTAATCCAAAATTTTAGAACATATAAACAAGGTTGAACCTGTTCAGAATATAAAAGATAATTAATGGAATCTTTGAATTCCTAACAACATTCTCAGCTATAAAATAAATATCATTTATATAAATGATTGAAAACTTATGTATTTTAAGTTTTGATGTTAATTTGTATATGTAGATGATGTAATACTGATATGGTACAATTCATGCATGGTGCAATCAATAATAAAAAAAGAAGCAGCTGAATTAGGCTTAGAGGCCATCTCGCACTCCAAATGGTTAATTCTCTCAACAATCTTATATTGTGGATATTCTAAAAAGGGCTGGTGTGTCTAGTCCCAAACCATGCAGCACTCCAATGATGACTGATCCAACATTGTCAAAAAATTTGGGACTCCATTATCTTCAGATGATGCAATTAATCAAATATAGACAACTTTGTGGAAGTTTACAATATGCACCGTTACTCGACCGGACATGTCTTTTGTAATAAACAAATTATGCCAATTTAAGTATAGCCCTATAGATATACACCACCAAGCACTTAAACGTGTGTTACAATACTTGAAAGGTGTGATATCTAAAGGCTTACTACTACAAAATTCTCCTCCTAACATGTTAATGGCTTTCAATCATGCGGATTGGGTCGGTTGTCTGGATGGTAGACGCTCTATAAGAGGATATTTGATTTATCTTAAACAAAACTTGATTGTGTGGAATTCTAATAAGCAACAAACAGTGGCCACGTCTTCAACAAGATCAAAATTTAAGGATATTGCTAATGTTTCAGTTGAGCTCCAATGGTTGAGAAAATTGTTGTCCGAATTAGGTGTTCAATTGTATACTAGTTTGTTAGTCTATCATATCTCTAGTTGCTATACTTCAAATACTTATATATAAAGTCACTTATGCATCCGTACAAGTGGTTAATATAATCACTTCAGTCAAACCTTTCCCATCTACTGATTAGAATAAAAAATGAGTTAATGTGAAGCCATATAAATATTGTAACTATGTACTTTGTTGGTTTAAGTGAACTACATATAAAATTAATGCTCCTAACATTATGTAGAAGTAGCACTTTGTTAAGAACATATGTTCTATTAAAGAATCTAATATCGAGGTTAACGAAGTAGCTTCAGGTAGGTGGGAAGATTCTTTCTTAAAGAAAGTAAAATCTTACAACTCACCTTTTATTCGATGGAAAAAAAGAGCCTAACATTTATGTAATGGCGCTTAGGAGGCTCTTGATGTGTCAATTGCCTGAAAGGATTTACACAACATGGACAATTCAAGGATATGAAATAATAAGTTCAGTTGTAAAGTGAGGAAATGGTCAGAGCTACTGGAATCTGGTGGTCCAGTTATGCAGAAATGGTGGGGATTGAATAAAAAACACGCAATCACTACTGGCCTACCAAGGTCAATTGTCTCCAGTTGACAAGCTTTCCAATTATGCACTAAAATGGCTCATATAAATTAATTTCCCTTAGATTGAGATCAATCCTAACTCAAGTCATTCTAAACCATTTACATTAAACAGTACGAAGCTAAGGGAGTAAAAGGAGTGTGTATGATTGAGAAGCAAAGTTTTAATTGAGAAACCGGATGCTTTTACTCATAATTTTCTTAAATGGTCCAGATATAAAACTTGTGGACTCCATACTAAAGAATTGACATTAGAAAGTAATGACTATTAATTTGATTAAATCTAAATTATATTCAAATTTATTATTTCTAAAAACAATGTTTTTCTTATTATAGCATTGAGAAACTCATTGTATTGTCAACTTGTTAGATTTATTTAAAATATTCATTGCCTACCTCAATTTTTGTAGCCTTTCTATGAAATTTTATCATATATTTATATCATAAATGTATGGAGATCTTATATTTTTGTTCTTATTATGCAAGAAAATGTGCTTTACTTTTCAAATTTCCTAATTACAAGGATGTAAATGTATTAAAGATATATCTATCCCAATTCTAACATAACATGATTCCATTAGTCCATTTCTTTCCTAGGTAGAATTGGGCCAATCTAATAAACAATTGTATGGTTGGCCATTGCATTACCTAATAAACATTATTTTCCAACAATGGGATAAATTGAGAGTAGGTAGTAATGATAAGCATTTGCCTTTGGATTTTATAATTCATCTTTGTAAAGTTGAAACCAATATCTGGATTGTGAAAAAGTTCAGATGCATACCACCTTGGCTAGTTATAATGCTAAACTTTGACTTTTAGATCTAATACATTATGCTTATATTGATTTTATATTCTCCTAATTTTGATGTAGGTAGTGGAGGGATAATTACTTTTGTTCACTATTAAGCTAACTATCTACTTCTCTTTTTAGTTTCTAGATAGACTTTAAAAATGTATAATAATCTATTGGGAAAGCATTAGAAGCTCACTTCTAGTGTTTATATTTCAGACCTTTTTTGTTTTTTCGCTACATAGTATCACTTTTTCTTGTCATTTTTGTTATAAAAATGTGTTGCATTTAGCATCCATTACTTACCTTTTGCCTTTTTACTGCAATTATGATGGACATGCTTTCTTTGAGTTAACATTTCATAAATTTTAATTATGTTAGCTAAAGTCATAATAAAGGAAATAAAAAGCTATATAACTTCAAATTGATATATTGTTTTCACTAGAATAATTACCAATAATATCTTTAAGAGCATAAAATAAAATCGATAGTCCATACTTTTTTGACATGTTTTTATTTAAAGTTTGGTTATAAGAGATAAGCATAGGTAACATATGGATTGTATATGACATGTCATTCATTAGCTGATTGTGATGTAAATCATATTCTTTGTCAATTGAATGAGATGTAGTATCTTTTTTGTAAAAGGGATAGCATAAATGTAATTGTTGATTTCGAATTAGGTATGACACATTAGAGAATAGACCATAGGTAAATGGATTAACACAAATGCATCAAATTAATGTTATTGTATTTTATTAATTATTTACCTTATCTAATTTATTTCCTAAAAATTTGATTAATTGTACTTTTCCTCCATTATGATTCCCATTTATGCCATTTTAAATTATGTGTAATGGAAGGGATATGTGAATCTTATCCAAAGTAAACTATACAACACTTATTCAACATTTTTTAAATATTTTTCTTTGAATGTTTCCTACCCTTTTTTATTTAAAAATTTATAATTTTGCTATGATAGACTAGTGAAAAGGAAAGACAAAAAACTTGAGGTGTTGGACCCTAAACTTTTCTTAAAAGTTAGAATAAATTAATGAAAATTTTTGAATTAGAAATGATAGACAAGAGTGAAGTAGTGAATGAGAAATGTGGATAGATTCTTGTTTTTCTTTGGTGTTATTGGTGGATAAAAGATTTTGAATTGGGAAGAATAAAGGTGAAAGTTATAAGTAAATTGAAAACAAAAATAATGTTGAATATGTGTAGTAATTTGATAAAGGATATGTATATATGTGTATGTTCTGTTATTAGTGTTCATGATTATTAATGGATTATAATTTCTTTTTAGATGATGTTGATTTGAAATGGAGATGAGAATGAGGAGTAAATGAAGTAGAAAAGGTGATCTTGGTATGAGTTATGTTAAGGAAAGATTTTGAAACAAAATGAGTAGTTGATCTAGAAAATATTCATTGAGTATGCTTCAGTCTTTTAGCCACAACTTTTTTTAGTTATCCAAACGGGATGATTCTTGATTTGGATTAAACTAGAAACATATGGCTACATTTCTTATGAAGACATCAAATTTAAATTCTATCTTTAAGAATCTCAAATTTTTTCATGAAGTTAAGAACTGGGTGCAGTACATTGGTGTTCATATTCTAAATTTAGGGGAAATTATAGATTGATCTAGATAGAATTAGGAAAAGTTGTCTTCTAGAAAGTTATAGTTCTTTCTTTTTATCTTTCCAATGGTATATAGTATGAGAATTTTGGACATTGAAGTCGAAAGTTATGGTCCTTATAATTAGAGATGCTCTGTGATGATGTCATATCGTCTGTAAAAATGTATCGTCAGTGATGACATCATATCGTCTGTAAAATGTATCGTCTGTAATGACATCATATCGTCTATGTTTGACTTCTGCTTCTTCAATGTTTGACCTTCTCCTTCTTCTATGTTTGACCTTTTGTACTCTATTGTCTGGTCTATTTTGATCTCACAGATGATAGAATTTGTCTTCAAGAACTTCATGAAAATTGTGGATCTTGAAGTCCTCTAAAGAAAACCTTAATCCGATATCTGTAGGGAAAGTTATGACAATTTTCCTAATCTTATATTGTCTGATAATGTCATATCATCTAGTAATGATGTCATATCATTTGGTCTATTTTTGTCCTCTCAAAATATAGAATTTTCTTTGAGGTCTTCATGAACGTTGTATATCTTGAAGGTCCATTTCTAATTTGTGAAAAACTAGAGACCTAAAGCTACAAATTATCTGAAGGAAGTGAATTGTAATTCAGTCTCTAGTACTTTCAAATTCTGAATGGAAGTTGGGAATAGTGTATTGTTTCAGTCTAATAACAACCTGAAAGTGTTTGTAGTAATACTTTCAGATTTTTAAACCAAATTGAATGCTTTTGGTGTTATTAGAAACTTAAGACAAGGGAAACTTTTTCTAGAAGAAAGTATTAAGGTTATAAGAATGTTCAAGGACATTTTTGGCAAGACACTTAAGGTTAAAAGAACATAAGCTTATAAGGAAGGGTGAAATGAACTTTTGGGATTCATTAAGGGTAGAAATGGAAGAAGAAATTGTGGT
>JANVCL010000002.1:9800216-9814650 GCA_026546855.1 Erythroxylum incrassatum
ATTTTTATTAATAATTAAATAATATATATTTAAATGATAGTAAATCAAATTATGAAAAAAAATATGAAACAAAATTCACTTTATGGTTTTATTAACTTTTGAAAACTGGAATAAACCAAAACTAAAACCAAAACTAGAAATTAAAAACTCAAACAAACAAGTGAGTTTAAAAATAAAAACAAAAAATCAAAAACAAAATTATAAACAAACATTAATCTTCCAAATTTTTAGTTTTTAATTAAATTAAATTAAAACTTGTTACTTATATTTTAACCAATGTTTTAAAAACTATACCAAAAATAAATTTATAAGACAAGAAATTTAAGGTTTAAAAAGTTCAACTGATATTAGATTATCATAAAGATAATTAACGATTGAATAAAATTAAAAATTTTGAAATATGATCAAAAAAATTACTCATTCCTATTAAAGAATTTGAAGTTTAATTAAAGAAAGTGATTATTAAATGAAAACTATTTGGTTTAATTTATTTTATAAAAATTTATTAATTTACATCGATCAATTAATAAACTGATCAGTTTTTAAAACAAGAGTTATTAAAATAAATCGAAAATTAAACCAGTTGGATTTTTTAAATGAATTAACAATTATTATAATTATAAAGTATAATTAATTTATAATTTAACTGTTTCAAAGCAATTGAATTTTTTAATTATTGAAATTAACCTAATATTTAATTATTTAGTTTAACGAATTAACTATTATAAATTATATTAATCTAATTGGGATTGGAAGACAGCCGAGCAGTGGACACCCATAATCATTAGAAAAGGACAAATAATGGAGTAGACAAATTGACTTATAAGATAGATAGTTGTAATTGAACTACTAGCAATTCCAAAATAATCACCCTAACTGTTGACAATTGATCGCGAACAGGTCACAACCACTAAAGCCATGGCTGACTATGTAAACCACGTAGAGTAGGTACAGCCGTTCTTGACTTGGCTTCACCATTTAGAAACTTCCATCACCAGAAACCAAAAGCAAGGGCAAAGGGGGCTACGCTCTTTAGCTTATAATCTCTCTTCAGGGGCAGTCAAAATTCTCTCTTTTTGGATTGCTCCTGCTGCGGATTATTGAACCTGGGAAAAAGGGGTCGGTGTCTTGGAAAGAGTATGTGTCCTCTGAGGTTTATTTTGGTGTTCTTTTCTGCAATTTTAGCGGGGTATTTTGCGTGGAGGACGGTTCGTTCGTCGGCGGAGATTGAGAATGTCGTCGCCGATGATCGGTCTGCGGCTGATAAAAAAGAGAAACAAGGATTCAGCGTCAAAAGGGTATGTTTCAATTGTTTGACTTTATCATAATTCTGGGTATTTATATGTAGATTCATGTGCTTCTGAATTTCTTTCGAGCAATTAAATAAGAAATTGAGCATTGAATATATCGGTCAGATCTGAGATGTCGAATAATTTTGTTAACAAATCAAAAATCGTTGTCATGTATGGCCAGGTGCCGTACAGGCCACATTTTAGGGTTACTCGTAATAATTTTGGGAAATGATGATTGACTGGGCTGTTGCAGATTGTTCAAAATGGATTCTGGGTATTTGTGGACATGGCTAGTGGAAGGTACTTGTGGAGGAATCTGAAAGAGATCAAGAATGATAATGATAAAATCAAGAGTTCATAGGATTCTTTGATCTTTGGGAGTGCTGTATTGTTTTTTCTCTCTCTTGTATCTAATTTTCGCTCTCTACGCAACCTGTTGTTGTACTATCAGTGGAGACTCATAACTTTTCCAATTCTTGTTTGGTAAGGGAGAAACTGGAGTCTGTCAGAAGATGACTCTTTTACCTTTATTACTACAGAAGATTGTCAAAATATGCTGCAAAGCATAACCTACTAGCTTGCCATTACGAATCCTTCCATCTTCTGTCACAAATGGATATCCCTTAGAATCTTGGGAACCGAGTTGACCAAATCTTCATATGGATCGAGCTTCTTGTCCAGGCATTTCTGAGACTTGTTAATCTAATTTACTTCTTGCCATGAAAATTATTTGCACCTGGCAGTGTAGAATCCAATTGTAAATCACTAGCACTTGGTAAATGAAAGGTTAGGAAATTACTAGTTAAAGAATTGTGATTCCAAATGATTTGAAAGGGATCAGATTCCAGTTTTAGGATATCCAGTCATTTCTGCAATGCAAATCAACAAATTGACATTATGTTGTCCAAACAGTAAACCCACCAAGCCAACAACTCCAGAAACATGTCATATTTATCTAAATTAATAAACCTCCAAAGTTAACGGAAATTCACTCATAAACCTGTTAGATTTGCAGTTAAAAATAATCTCATTACACCATCTAAGACACTTATAACTAACGTGAGTTAGCCATAAACTTGATTTTGAGTTTGGTCATGTATGATCAAATCCTTCAATTTTTGTCGAACTTAATTTTGAGTTTTGATTCCATAAAATTTATATTCAAGTCTAAACCTAATGAAATTAGAATTTGCAAGTTAAAGCCAGCCTTTTTCTTATAGCAATTTATGTCAGTAATCAGCTCAAAAATAACTAAAATTGGATAGGTAGGTACATCTATGAAATCCCAACGCCTCAAGTATGTCAGCAAGTAAAATCCAATGGGACCTACATTCTCCGCCAACTAGTCCCAACTAATGGGAACATTGAAAGGGAGGAAAAATGTCCAGGTTCATCACTAAAGAGTAAAGCCTATGGTTTCAGAATTACTCTTTTTTACGAAAAAAAAAGTAATTAACATATCTATTTTTGAGAAATATTATTAGAATTTAGTTATAGAAATCCTTACACTTTTAAAAATAGATAGTGGAGAATGAATGAAAGCACATCAAACACATGAGGGTGACACGCGATGGCACAAATGAAGATGAAAGAGGAGGCATTCATGGCTCCTCTTTTTACGCCCTCATTTCCTCCGTATTTCTACGAACTGCTTTCACAACGTCATCATTGTAATACCAAGCCTTCCTTCTCTCGACTGTATCGTCTCCTCCTCTTCTTCCAATAACACAGACCACGTTAACCAAGCGTATCGAAAAGGTAATTTCATCCGTCTCTCTTGGTTTGTGGTTTGTGCTTGGTTTGTTCTTTTTATCTGTTTCAAGTATGAATATCACTTTCTAAGCTTGGAAGTTGGAACGAACGTACCCCTTTTTTAATGTGATGTTGGATAGTTGAGGCACACACCTACACCTTCACATTCACCTTCACCATCACTATTATTATCTTCTGCTGTTGTTAATTTATAGTTGCAGCTCATGTCACCATTGGGTTTTATTCATAACAAGAAACCAACAAAAAAGTTATGATCTTTTTGAAAATGTTTAGCTATCTTTGGCATTGGATTGCTTTCCTGGTTAATGGGTAATTCGGTTTGGCTGTATAGGTTGAAAATTTTGGATTTGCATGACCATATGATCTTGAAAAACCATATTTACGTAACTTCATTACAGATTATTGATGCTTACTTCACTTCACTTAGATGGAGATATCAGCCGTGGCATGTAGGTTAAATGTTTTTTCTTATACATTGTTTATGATATGAAAAGAGCAGACCTAGAGGTAACCAAGAAATCTTATAAAAGCTAAATCAATTGAACAGGGCGAACATATGGAGGCTGACGGAACTTCTGAGCTTTCAGAAGTTGATTTCTTCTCGATTATCACCATGCTATAAATAATCAAATATCACTGCCAAAGGGGCTGTTTCCTGCATTCTATTTTCTCTGTTTTAACTTGATACAATCTTTTGTAGCCTGCACAGAGTTGATTGTTATTAAACATCAAGAACCGGCAATGTCTACGGTTGGAAATTCGACAAATATATTTTGGCAGGAATGTCCAGTTGGGAAGACTGAAAGACAGAAATTGCTTAATCAGAAGGGCTGCGTTGTGTGGATTACGGGCCTTAGTGGATCAGGTATATGTTGCCATATTATAAGGATTGCCCTGAAATAAAACGAGAAACTTAGCATTTACAATTATTGCATGTTAAGTTCGTTTCCAACATTCTTATGATGTTTTTTGCGCATTATAATGACAAGAAGAGTCTGCAATTATCACAAGTTACAGCTGTAGTCTCTAAATATCTAAAAAGAGACTATGGGTATATACCGTCTAACTTAGATATCATTTATAAATCTTACTGCCCAACTTGGAAGGCAAAAAATGCAATAACATGCTATATAATCTACCAGGGGTAAGTCTTTGATTTATGAACCATCAGGGGTTTGGTCTGATGGAAAGAAGGCAAGAGTACCTTCCTAGTGTCAGAATTCTGGTTGATGCAAGAAAAGAGTGATGTTTGTATATATTTCTGACATCAATGTGCCAAAAAATGCATTGATATGGTAGATAATTTGAGTTTCAACTACAAGAAAACAAGGATGTGCATTTTGAAAAGACAAAAACACGTTTGATTTTTAAAATTTAAAATGAAGGAAAATCAGGAGGGTTATTAGTTTTTTGAGCATCAATATGCAATTATATAGTTGGCTGTATTGTTCTGACTAATGATAGAGATTTATGGTATGTAAAGGATACATAATGAGTTCAAACTCCCACCAATTAACATTACAGTGGGCTAACTCTTGTAATAAACAAATGCTGGACTTTTCAGAATGCCTCTTTTATCACCATTTCCATCACAATTTGTTTGGGAACTCGTCAACTGTTATCCTACTATGATTTTTGCAACTCTGCAACTGTATCAAGGTTTTTGTTATTTCTGTAGGAAAAAGCACTCTGGCATGCTCCCTAAGTAGGGAACTGTACTCTAGGGGAAGGCTATCCTACGTTCTTGATGGAGACAATCTTCGGCATGGACTCAACAAGGATCTGGCTTTCAGTGCTGAAGATCGAACTGAAAACATACGTAGGGTCGGTAAGGATGATTCTGCTGAAAGCGATGCGTCATAGTGCTTGTTTTAGATATCCATAAAAGTAAATTCCCAATAACTACTTGCTTTGTGAGTTTTTCACTGAAGTGTGATCGGATACTTTTTCCTGAATGTTAAAAATGCAAATCGTGTCTTGCATCCTGAGTATGCATGCTTGTGGATCAGAAGCAATCAATAATTTTGGTGTTTGTATCTGGCATAAGAAGAATTTGGAGTATGTTCTTATATCAATGAGATTCTTCAACCAATTTTATTCTTGTATCAATGAGATTATTCTACCAATTTGTCCGATGATCCTGGGCCTTTTATTTGTTTTCTTTTCTGATTTTGTTCATCTACTTGCATCTTTTGGTGGTTGTTCTCTGATGGTATATTTTACAGCCTCTAATCTGATGTGGTGAGTAAAGATGCTAGTTCCAGTGTTACTTTGTAAAGAGCAGAGATATTGTTCCCACTTTCTGTTTGGTATCTATGTTCAGCAAATTCTTGTGTTGGAAACTGCTCAGGGGAAGAGATCTTTTAGAAGTGTACTGACTTTTCCGTTTGTGAAGTTGAAGCTTACTTGTTGAACTGGTCCACAAATACTGAACTTGCATGCTGCAGCTTTGCATACTGGTTTTTATATTTGTAGGCTTAATGTCATTTTTCTTTAACTTGTGTTAGATAGCGTTCCAATGGAAGTAATAATATTATGTCGGAGCTGAAACTCCATTAATGCATAAGTAAGCTGTTGTTTCCATAAAACAATTAAGTACTGGATTAGTTAATCTGTCACATCACTTATGTAAAGAAAGAGAATTACTGTCCCTCTCCACTACTTGGAATGCAACTAGCCTAGCAGAATATGTCTTGAACATTGGTACAATGGTATTGAACCTAGTTTTTGTTATATGGTGTGTATCAAATGTGTTTGTGTCAGTTTAACTGAAATGTTCATCTTTTATTTGATTTAGGTGAAGTATCAAAGCTCTTTGCAGATGCAGGTTTGATCTGCATTGCCAGTCTGATATCACCATATAGAAAAGACCGAGACGCTTGTCGGGCTATGCTTCCAGATTTGAATTTCATTGAGGTAAGTTTCTTCTTGATTGGAACTTAATAAGAATTGCTTTTTTTCTTTTTCTTTTGTGAAGATGAATCGTAATTAGTTTTATCTGTCTAGGTCTTCATGAACATGCCTCTATCATTGTGCGAGTCAAGAGACGCAAAAGGCCTTTACAAGCTAGCTCGTAGTGGAAAGATCAAAGGTTGCCTAAAAAATCCCTTACCTGTGGCTTTCTTATCAATGAACGAGATTTTCTTCCCATTATTGCTCTCCACCCAAACGGAGACAAACCCACTGACTAGGCCAAATGGCCAATTGTTACATTGTTAAAACTGTTTGCTAACTTACACAACAATGTTGGGAAGCTGCAAAACTTAATCACAAATTATGTATATTGCCATATGCTGCCTACATCACAACTGATTGAATGAATGCTTGAATTTTGTCTTGATTGCAGGTTTTACCGGCATTGATGATCCATATGAACCCCCTCTGAATTGTGAGGCATGAAACCAATTGAACTCCGCCCTAATCATAGAGTACTATTTTTGCAATAGTGTCTCATAATTTGGAAGGGTTCCAAGAGAATGCTTGCTAATCTTCGCCATTTTTTCCCTGTAATTTTGAGCTGAAGTTATTTCTCATTATATGCAGATAGAATTGCAAGAGCGAGATGGAGTGTGTCCCACACCTGCAGCCATGGCGGGGAAAGTGGTGTCTTTCTTGGAGGAGAAAGGATTTCTGCATGATCACTAATCAACCCTGCCATACTCTGAGAACAGAAATTTCTGCCCAAAACTTGCACCGGATCCAGATGCATTGGCAATCTTTAACCACAGCACGTGTCTGAAACAAGGGCATATATCCTATAGTTCAGCTGCTTGAGATGATTCTGTTGAGAAGACTGCTTTACACTGATTCTCCAATTCTCCTAATATTTTAAACCTGTTACCTTGTATTACATTACAACTTTTTCTTTCCAATCTTAAGTAAGATGATAAGTTCCTCTCTTTTTTTTCAAATAAAAAAAGAAGACAAGTTCCTTTCATCAATTCTACAGGTTAAAGTCCTACTGGAGAGGAGACGGATATGAAATTTCCCTTAATTCTTTGCTTTATTGTTGGAAAAAGGCCCATTTCATTTTTTTTTTGCCGGTGTGATGTTTTCATTACCTCTAATTACTTGGCATAAATGCAGGAATGTTTCTCCATTTTTTATGATTGAAAATTCTTATACAAGGGATGATATTATAATAATTATCTATCATTTTGTTTATATTTTCATATTTCAATGTAAAGAAAGATGCTAGAATATTTTACACTTCCGCCACTCTTCTGCTGGCCTTCTCTTTTGTCAGCAAACAGTGAACTAGATGGTATTTTTCACATTTAGATGAAGCCTTTTCTTGTACTTTGAGCCGTAAGATAAATTTATCATGCTTGAGAATAAATAATAATTGGGTTTTTTCTTTCTCTGTTACTAGATTTATTGGTTTAATAGCTGTGGTATGATACACTACTTTTTTTTTGGGGGGTTACAAATAGATGAATGATACACTACTTCTGTTTTGTTGGTTTCTCATCTTAGTTTTGGAGCTAGTGAGGACTTGCACATATAAAGTTAGATAAGATATTGGCATGTCCGATTTGCTTTAGTTCAATATGAGGAGATTCCGCGTCGATGAGATTATTGAGAGCTATGCCTAAATTTCCGGTTGGCTTGGTTCTTTCCGAACCTCTGATTCTTCCAAGCATTTCTCACCATCTGAAATTTTTAATGCTTGGTATACGCATCACGTGCTTAAGAAGTCTTTCTGATGCTGAATCACACCTCAGTATTGAGTCATTTTACGTATTTTGTTCACTCCTGGCTATGGTTTGAGCCATAGTATGCAAGCAGATTAAGTGGCATCCGCTTTGCTGGCCACTTAATCTGCTAAGCCTGGCTAAAGGCTTTTGGCAGACACCGCCAGCGTTGTCAGGAGCACTCCATCAATTGCCGTGAGGATCCTTCATCTTCCAGAAAAACGACTTTGACCACATGGAAAAAAATTTCATATCAACTTTGCCCATTATTGGAAAGAAGATTGCACAAACAAACCTTTCCACTGGTCTGGAAGCCAATTTCAGTCAAACACCTTGCCAGGAATAGGAATCCGAGAATTTAATAAAAATGGTAGGCGAAAATCGAAAGGACTCGATGTCCCCTCATCTGACTGTTGGATATTTTAATTTATTAGGCGCTTCTAGGAAGTAATAACAGTTGGAATAGAGTCATCATAATAAGAGAAATTTTGCTTCTCTAATTTCATAAAAATAAACTTTTACAATGCAACAAAGGCAGATAATGCCAGCAAGATCCCAACATTACCATCAACCCCTCAACGGAATAAAAAAAAAAGAAATTTAATTCTAAAAAATTTTAAGAGAAAATACATTAATCCCGCCATTGTTAAAAGAAAGGAGGAAAAAGCAGAAGTCCTTCATTCTGAATCACTTTCCATGCTTCCCATCGCCTTTAACCCCCTTGGTCTCTGCAAAGCATACAAACAAAACCATATAATTCAGACTATCAAGATAAGGGAGCGGAAATGATTAATCTTCTTTTCTTTTTTTCAAATCTTCTTCAACATTCACATGTGGGCAGAAAAGATGCACACACCTTCTTAGCACTCTTCTTCTCCTTAACTTCATACCTCTCTTGGCACATATCAGTCAGCCATGCCCCCGGGCTCACCAACTGTCCACCCACCACCAACAAATAAAACACGAGAAATAAATAGGAATCAAAAGATTTTCCCCCACATAAAGCAGAAGAAACTTACAATAAAGCAGAAAAATCTTACAAGTAGAGTTCTTTGAATGATCTTAGCCCTCTTTTTGGGCCTATGAGGAAGCTTACACCCCTTCATAGCCATAAAGTCCTCTTCTTTCTCTTTGCTTGACAAAGTTATATACAGCTTTGGCCACATATGTCCTTTCTCTTCTCCATTATTGCCTTCCATCCCAACTTTCCCGTTCTCTTCTAGAACCACTGACCCTCTTGTGGTGTAATATCGGTCTTCCTTCTCCGGCGATGCCGTTGATTTCCGGTTCTCCGTCAAACTGGACCGGAGGGTGGCTGCCTCCGAATTCCTGAATCAAAAAAATCACTAAAATCAAGATTTCAAGGAAAAACATGACTACGCTACGCCCCAGAATCTTCATCACTTGGGATCTAAGAAAATCCCGGGGGCAAAAAGAGAGAAAATGAAGGGTAACGATAAAAACTAAAATTTTACAAATCTAAGTCAAAAGATTTCATTTTTACTTCCTAATCCCTTCCCATCAACCATACAAAAGATTAACAGGAAAGCTTCCAACCTTTTACTAGTTTTGATTGGAAGTCTGAATTGTCTGTTTGGTGGATGGGAGAGAGGAGAAAGCAATATTGGGGTACACAAGGGTAAAAATGACATTTCAACCATCTGAGCAACCAATCAGAAAATAACACATCGTCATTTTATTTCTATGAAGGAATTCTCAATTATCTGCTTGGTTTCTCAGAAAAGAAGAGAGAAACAACAGATTAGCGAGAGAGAGAGAAAGAAAGAAAGCAAACAAAAAACCCAGAAAACACGACCACCCAACCACCAAAGTGAACATAAAGACTAAGCAAAAACATAAAAGAGGACCCAATAAGAATGCAAAGAGCTGAGCTTAGAGCCCCTCTTTGTTTTCTTCCCATTTTGTCCTCGCAGCAAACCAATCCAACAGAAGAAAAGATGAAAGAGAAAAGGCAAATTAATTCACCTTGTAAGGCGATTGGATTGAAGACGATGAGAAGCTTCTTTCTCAGTGGTGGAAGAGACCACACATCTATCAATCCCAGATGTGTTTTTCCTCCGAAACATACCATCGGATCCCTGTGAGACAATTCGAGGATCTCTAACTCTCACACATCTAAGCCTCTTCTTGTTCCCCCACTGCAAGAAGAATTCAGGCTCTAATGTCTTACATGCTCTCTGGTCTTTATCGTCTTTCTCCATATCTGTCAACGGAAAACACCAAAAACAGAAACCAGTCCAGAAGTTAGAATCGTTGAAATGGCCAATACTCGAGATAGAGATACATGAGAGATGAGTTGGTTAAGACCACCTAGAAGTGACTCAAGGAAAAGTGAGGAATTGGCGATGCACAAAACTGAATCCGCCATAGAAAACAATGAATACACTGGCAAATGACCAAGATTTAACAACAAACATGTAGAAGACCCAGATTTGGAAATCAACGGAATCGGACTTTAGAGTCGAAGAAACGAGTAGATTGAGATAGACCCAGAAGTGAGAATCAAAGAACGGAAACGAAAAAGTTTGATCTTTAAGAAGATGTAAGACATAGATTGCTGAGAGGACCTGGCCGGTGCTTCATAATCAACTTGAGAATGATAAAAATCGACAGAGAGAAAGATAAAACTTGAAACTGGAGAGAATTATGTGGCTAACACGAAGATCTACGAGTGCACCAGACAAATAAAAGGCTTTACTTGTCATTGGAATACCTCTGTGAAAAGAGAGAAACAGAGAAAAAGAAGAGAGAAGAGAAATGAGGGGAAGAGGAAAAAAGAGTCTTACCATGAGACAATTGCATGATTAGGATGAAGTCTCTTGAACAGAAACAATCTCTGCGGGTAGAGAACAAGTAAAATCTCTCAAACAAGAAGAAACCCCAGATCGTTTCTGTACAAACTAAGAGCTACAATTCTCTCTCTCAAATTCTTGTTGAATTTGTTTGTGCTAAGAGAAATGGTTGCAGACTGTTTTCCTTTTATCTCCGTTTATCTTTCTTTATTATCCCCTCCACAAAGTATTCTTGTTTGTTTCTCTAAGCCTCTACCCTTTTTTTTCCCCCCTTCTTCTTCTTCGTCTTCCTCTGCTTTCTTTCTTCTTTCTCCATCTCTCCCTGTTCTGTGCCTATTTATTCCCCTCTCTGGGTGTGATAAAATAACTGAAGATTATTGTAACCGTAGGATTGAAGATCGACGGTGTTATTTCACTTTGATAGCAAGGCAGTGCGGGCCTATCTTTTTAAGCCCAAAGTGATTAACCGGCCGAGTCCTCCTTTCTGTTGAGCCTAGCTGGTCAATAATTGGGTTTTATAGATCCATTGCAATTAATTGGGCCTTATTCATTTACTTGCAAAATGGTATGATCGGAAACTAAATTCGTATTCAATAATAACACTGTTTTAGGCAATAATCAACAATTTTAATTGATTCGAAGAGTTTAATAAATCGCAAACATTTTTTAATCCTTCAATTTTTTGTTTCAATTTTTAACTTTATATTTTAATATTTTTGTTATTTAAAATCAATTAATTTTTTAATTAATCGGTCAATTTTTATAAATTATTCAGTTCCTACAAATTAAAATAAATCACTTATTTTTATTAACAATTTATTTTTAATTAAATTTCAAATGCTTTCATAGAGAAAAACAATCTCTTTTAATCATATTTTAAAATTTTTAATATTATTTAATCTTTATCTTATTTTATGATAATATGATATCGATTAAATCTTAAATTTTTGTTTTACCGACTTAACATCTAGTCTGGTTTTAAAACATACTTACAATACTTCGATTAAAATTGAAAACATAAAATTGAAAACAGGCATTCATAAGGTTAAAAACATTAATTATATATTATTTTCAAGATAATATATTTGAAATATTTAATTATAAAACAAGTGTATCTTTATTGTTTATTCATATTTAAATAATAAGCAATTTCAATAGTTTTGTTTTTGCACATAGCCAGTACTAAACCTATATTACCTATTTTGTTTTTTTGCTCAATTTTTTAATTATATCTTACCTTCAAATGATGGACTTTTGACAATAATCCAAACTTGTAAAAACAAGGAACAAATAACATATCTTCTGGAGTTCAAATCTTTTGTCTAGTTTTTATGATGTTTTATTATGTCTAATGAATCTTAGTCATTCATTTATACGGGTTCTACGTTTATTTATGTGGAGTCCATGCGAGACCTACATAAATAAATAATTGAGATTCACTGGACACAATAAAACACCATAAAATTAGATAGAGGATCTTGTTCTTATCTTCTGATCCATCTACTGCTCTTTTATTTTAAGGTAAAAGAATGGTGATTATAATAAAATATATTTTAAATTTTAACTTTTTTTGAATTATTCAAATTAAATTTTAAACCTTTCGACCACATTTTAAATAGACGAAATTAACTTTCTTTCAATTAAATGTTATTTCAATATACTTTTTAAATAAAAATTTTGTAAACCCTTGCTGTTTCTAGCAAAGATAAGATAACCTTAGATACCTCCTCCTACTTCTACACTTGAAAATGGAAATTTGAACACACAATGAGAGAAACGGGTGGGAAATTGTTAGGATTGTCAACGTGAGGAAAAAGGCTATTCGATCAGCATCAAAACTTCCACGATTGTTACTAAACATTTTGATGGTTTAATTTATAAATTAAGTAGAATATGTATCTTCTGCGAAAAGTTTTTGAAAACCAACACAACATACGTAGCTTTCTTGATACAATTATTCCCAACTCGTCACATGAAGGAATCAAACAAGTGATATCAACCGTGTTGGTGTAAATGATTGTGCGTAGCTGGCATCAATAATCATGTAAGACGCAAGCAGATCGGGGAAGATTATTATAACTTTTTTTATTACAGATTGTTAGCCGAGAAGTACCTAGTTCCAGTTTGATTCCAGGAAAATGTCCCTCTCTGTCTCCTCGCAAAGACTGTTAGTCAACATCATTGGATAATGGATAGATATGTTATGAAAAGGAAAAGGAAAAGAAAAATACTTGGGCATTATAAAGATGAATTCATTAGTTTACATGGAATTCAAACAAATCACCATAAGTTGTACAATAATTAGAATGGGAACAACCATAGAATCGCTCTGATCAGATAAAAAAAATGCCATCTCAAAATCCACCCTTGTAACGCCCACCATTCAAAGCCCTATACAACCACCAGGAACTCGAGCATACCCAATTATCAAAGAAAATAATCCAAGGAAAATCACAAGTATTGAACAAACGATGTCGTTTAGATAACAAGCCCAAATGCAAGAGCAACAAGAGAAGCCAACGCGGTGGCGGGTGCCAGGACGACTGCGTCGGACGCGGGGCTTGGTGCAGGGGCCTCAGCGGCCGATGCGTTTTGAACGGCGGATGCTGCCACCAGAACCACCAACATGACAACGAACAATCTCATCTTGAGTGCGGCCATTTTCAAATTCAGTAAGGCAAAAGTTACAAAGAAAGAAAAGTGTAACAAGAGATGTTGTATCTGACAAGGAGGAGCAAGTGGGTGTAAGAGAATGGGTGGCAGAGACGCTTATATAGGTGTTAGAGGGGAGACAAAAGTGGGTTGTCTACATACATTTGAGGATGAACGGCACATGCACAAAGCCAATGGTTAAAGAGCATTTGGGGACTATAAAAAGCTTATGTAATTTATTTACGTTATTGGTTCCAGCCGTTGGTTGGCTTTTACTTCTAGCCATTGCTGTGGTGCAATACAACTGTTGCCAACTGTTTTTGTGGGATGCCACTTCTTAACTACCGGTAGTTTGAAAATTACATGGCATTTGGGAAATTCCTATTGTTCTGTTATGTGGTTTGTTTTCTTTTTCGTTTTTAAGGCAATAGTGGTGGAATGGTTATGGTGTATCTATTCAATAATGATTTTGGGTGAGCTGTTTCTTAGTTTATTACTATTTTTGGACCTGACACCGTCACCCCCATTAATCATTTTCAGATTTTTTCTGCTAAAAAAATGATTTAATAGGAGCCTTGCATTCAAAACTCGAACCCCACCACCGACCAACCATACTGTTCAATATGCGGCTGAGTTCATAATATTGTGAATATTTGTGCTTTTCAACATTTAAAAAATAAAATTTGGGATACATTTTTATGCTAATAATGTTACTCTTTAAATGATTTCTAATATACAATAATCAGCTCATTTTTATTTTTTATAACAATAAAAATCCAATTGCTATATTTCAAATGTACACAGAGGAAATCATTAGATACACTAAAGAGTGGGATGCACCTCTTTTCCCACTGCGATGGTGAGAAGTCTTCAAACAACTTTTAGGTCCTGTTTGGTTTGATGGTTTGGGATAGAAGGGGATGGAACGTAATAAATTTCATCATTTATTTGAGGGTTTTATAATAGAATGGAATGGGATGGGATGGAAGCGGAAGGTTTCATGTTACGTTTCATTCCATCCTAAACAGTGAAAATAAGAAACCTTCGATTTGGGAGGTTTAGGATGGAACGTAACCTAATAAATACATACTATCTAATATACCCTTAATAATTCTTCATAATATCAACTCCCACAAAATCATAATATTAATATATTAAATAGAATATAATAAATTTTATTAAATAATTAATAACAATATTTTTATATTAT
>JANVCL010000002.1:9823348-9837071 GCA_026546855.1 Erythroxylum incrassatum
AGCCGCACAAACCTTATGTACTCCATCGGTCCTTCTCCCTGATCGGGCTCGAGGAGTAGGGGGCTTGTGGTTGGGTCGGTCGTGCTAAGCCCAGGTCCAACCCTTGGATGGCATGTGGACCGATCGACCCATTCCCTAGATGATGCTCTAAGCCCGACAGATATTCACTATATAAGTTCACCACTTCACCATGATGCAGGTATGACACTGAAACCTTAGTACTTTCTTGTCTCAGCCGCAAAACTATTACCTACGAACTGACTTAGGCATCGAATGGTACGACCGGCGATCAACTCCTGGTGTACCTTCTATTATTTTTGCAGGTATTTTCTAATTGAAGTTCATTGAGCTCATAGATCCAAACAACGACGCTCAGCCTCAGGAAACTCAGACCGAACCAATATTATTAGTTTAAATCATACTTAATTAATTAGGTTCCGGCTTAAAAGTTGGACTAAATTATTATGTAAGCAACATTTAATTAGTTCGTAAATAATGTTTATGTTGCGTACATTTTATCCTTATTATAATTAAAACTCAAAAGAAAGTATTTTTTGAAAAATTAAAAATTATTTTTTTACAAATTAAGTAATTTAATTTTTATTCTTTTTTTTTTCTGAAAAAAAGATAAATTCAAATTCGAATAATATTTATTTTGTTTTAGTGCATTTACTTATTAACGAAGGAAAGAGGAAGAGGACATCAGAGGCGAGGGTTGGGCCAGAAAGGCCAGTGAGCTCGAAAGTCCAAACGGCATTTCAGTAATTTGATATTTCTAGCGATGGAGAAAACCCTAAACTCAAACCCCAATCTTAAAACCTAACTGTGCTTTGTACAGCCCTAGATTCTCAATCTCTTAGCCCTTACGCCTCTGTGTTTTTCTAGAATCCCCTGGCCACGCCAGCAATCTCTTCTACACCTTGCTTCTTCAATTGTTCAGTTCTCACCCAATAAAACTGCCTCTTTTAGTAGCCGTTTGAATCTTTACATATTTGTATGTATGTATATGCGATTTCATATCTGGCTTAGTTAGGAGGCACATATTAATTTGGATCAAAAAGGGAATCCTTTTTGTTCCTGAGGCCTTTGAGGGGTCAGTTTGTTCATTTACTTCATCATCTGTCCCCCAAGCAGCCTTGTACATTGATCAGCTATGACTTTTTAAACTTGTCCTCAATTTCACTCTGTTTTATTACTAATGGAATATCGTGTGCGCGTGTTGTGTTAGACAATTGCCTTCGAATAACCAAAAGGCTTAAACTTAAAAGCCTCCTTTTGGTTCAGACAGAGGCGTAGACTATTTGAATCGGTTTGAGGGTGAGGAACTTTAGTTCTACGTTCCTTTCCTAGTTTGATTCGAAGATTTTATGTCTTTTTATGCTCCCTAAGTCAGCTCTTCCAGTATTGTATTTGTTGCATCTGCTAGTCTGATTTTTAGGACGTTCTGTCGGAAAAATTGACTTCATTATGTCTAGATTGTTCTAAAGGTTTCGATGTTTCCTGTCTGTTCAAGCCTTTCTGATTCTTGTGGTAAGTACCCTCAAAAAGGCCGGAAGGTGCAAATTTGTAAACGCCATCCCGTCCCGACAGGCTAAACTAACAGGGTTTAAACTGTTTTCTGATCCTTATAGGTGAATTCGTACATTTGGCACATCGATCCTTTTTTTGGGGAATATTTTGAAGTACGTGTAATCAAAAGGAACGATGCCAAAGTTGGGAATGCAAGTTGATTTGGTAAAATATTGTAAAGCATGGAGCCTCTTTGCTTAATGTGAGATAGAGGTCTTGAAAGTCATGATTTTGCTTACTTGTTAAATCTCGTGCCAGGTTTTGTCGTTTTGGTTTATTATTCTTCATTTCGATTATTTTGAGCTATTGCCGATGATGAAATCAGTCACTAAAACACCATCTTTCGGGACTGAATGACTCATTGAGTCTTGCTGACATTCTGCAATTCTGAGGCTTGATCTAATTATTTTTCAAGCGTTTGCTCACAAATTTAGAACTGTTGATTGTACATTGTTTGATTTGAGTAAGCAGATGATAGCCATTGATCTGACTTTTATACTGCGAACTTTTTCAGTTCCAGTTAGAGTTTTCCTGTTGTAGATACGCAGTTTGGACTAATGGATTTGGTTACTTCATATAATTCATGGGCAGGAAGGAAAGAGATGAACTTTACAGAACAAATGGGTTGGTTTAATTCTGCAGGTCAAGTAATGTTCTTCAATATTGGTCGGTCGGTGCTCACCAGAAAGCCAACTATATGCTGTGGGAGGGACTATTTTGGCCTGAATCACTAGGGAGTAAAAGAGCTTCACCATAATCCTTGTGAGATGTATTAAAAGCCTTTTCGAAACTTTTCCGTGTCTGTTTTTGTTTGATTCTATCATCTAAGGCTCCTTTGCATGTGAAGAACAAAGTAGTGATGATCCTACACAACCGACAAACAGGGCTTTCAAATCATGAGTTTGTAGCGTCACCACTATTGACAATCAACCACTGCTTCACTTAGTCAAAAGTGGGTCAGGACTCAGTAAATCTCTTTTGTTTGGATGTTTTGGTTGTCATATCAATGCTTTTCTTTTCGTGTTAAAGAATATCTCTCTACACGATCAAGCAAATGAGATGATCCAAAGCTAATATGTTTGCATTATGCAAGATTAATACCAAAATCAACGACTTGAAAATACCAAATGCATGCTAAATGTGTTCAGAACCAAACAAGAACAAGATACTGAATAATTTCCAGCTCATATTGGGGGACCGTTTTGAGTACTTGAACATTCAATTATTGCGGCTAATTGTGAGACACCCCAGTAAGATACCAAATTACTGGCTTATATAGAATCTACAATACAAACAGGATCCATGAGAATATACACAAACATCAATATAGTTTTAATTACAAAAATAGCAAGTGTAGCAGATTTAGCGCATCCTCCAATTGGCAGCGAGAATTGGGACTTTTCTTAGTCAGGCTTTTGCTCTAAAGACCATTGTAGTACCCACCAATAGTTATGTGAGCTGGAACGCCTCTTGCTGTTGAAATTGCTTCGTTCAATCTTGTTGGTTGGCGATCCCCTTGCTTTATCCTCTGTAATAAGAAGAGTGTCCAAAATGAGAAATAAGAATTACGTGCCACTCCATGTTTGATTGGGAGACCTTATGTACGTGTATCTGGTCCGAAGATTTTGTTACACAAGGATGGAATCTCTCACAAGTACCCCAAAACATCAAATAGAGCAAGTTATTACTGAAATACCGTTAAAATGTGGAGACTTAATAGAAGAAAACAAACTGATAGCTACACGATAGCATTTAAAAATTTCAGAAACATGACCTAAGATTGTGATCATGAGTACGCGAGAAAATTAAGAAAAGAACTTTGAGGTGATTTACCAACCTTATCATCACTGTAAATCTGGATCCTGAAATTCTGATTCTGGTGGCTGTTCTTTTGGTGGCTTCCCAGAATAATGACACAAATGGTTGCAGCAGCAGCAATACCAAAAGTGCAAATCGCACCAATCCCAGTGAAGCTCCACTTCCATATGTTTAAGCCCTCGCTACTCTCCTCCCACATAGCCTCTTCTTCCGTATCTTCTTTCTGGTTCTTGAATCTAGGCGAACTCAAGGTCTCGCCTTTATAGGCCTCGATCTGAGGAGGGGCAAAACCTTTAGTAGGAGACTTAGGAGACTCCAATTTTTTCATGTCGACAAATTCATGTTCCTTCATTTTCTTGAAGAAAACTTGAGAAGCCGGATCTTGATCAGCTTCTTTCGATCCTATATTAGTAACCCTGACTTTTGGCATGATCATGGAAGGAACCACCTTACTTATGTCAATAGGTACCATGGTGACTCCTCCTTTAGACAATTCATCATCAGGGTCCCTACCACTCGCTGGTTCTAACTGGATTGGAACTGGAGCAAGATGGTTAGGCACTGAACTTGAACTTCTTGGCGGTGAAGATGGGCACATGAAGTAGTTCATGTTAAAGACAGTTTTCGGACTGGAGCTACGTTTGCTTCCTCCTATAATCTCCTTTTCTTCATTTTCTCTATAATCACGAAATCCCTCACGGGGCAGTAGTTCCCACTCATCGAGATCCATCTTTTAGCAGAAATTTATGGAATTAAACTGGATCGAAGATAAGGGTCTTTCCGCATATATGTGAAAGGTTCTCTGTATATTGTATATGAAGTTGAGTTAATGATCAAAACAAGGGATCTTTTGATGGAGTCAAGCGAGTGATTTTCATCAGCCGTAAGAGCCAAGGCCACCACTATGGTGTCCTCTAGCTCTATGGAGTTAAGACCCAAGATGTGAGATCGAGGAAGATAAATATGCACGTGTCAATCCATGGGTGGTCCAATGGGACCCACAACCGCGAAGATGAATGCCTTGCTTGATAGGTCTCGTTGGATATTTCTTTCCAATTTTCTATTGGGTACTTTTACTTTTCTCACTGATGACTGTTGTGCAGATTTGGAGAAATTCGAGCCAACAGTACATGGAGTAGATGCGGTCAAAACACGGTGAGCAGTGTGGCCTAAAGCTAAAGGTCTCATCTTTAAGCCTATTCTGGTGTTACTTCGGTTATATTAATTATTCCACCTACAGAAAAAGACGAAGGGAAGCAGAAGACGTGGGGGGTTGCTTATCCAAGTTTGCTTGAAAAGAAAGCGACATGGGGTAGGCCCTTGAGGAGAAAAGAAGAAAGCGAACGCCATAGACAACTGTCCATAACAATTCAGACTTGAAATTGAAAACATATTAAATATTGAATTAATAAACAAAAAGCTTGGAAATCTAACCCTTCTTCTGTCAGCCTACCCTTTAGGTTAACAAACCAGAGTTGAGCCAGAAAAGAAAATTTCTTTAATCTCCCCAGTTACCGCAAGAACCAACAAAGTTAGCACCTTTAAGACATCTTAGCATGCAAATACGAATAAATTTTTGATAAATTAAGTGAAAAATAAGAATGATTTCCAGCCCTTGCCAAATAGACTTTCAAATACATATTACCAATTTTCATATTACATCACTTAAAATGCAATACCACTGATCAATACCGACCAATACTTAGCTTCATTAGAAGAGAGGCAACATGTGTTTGGTTTTCCGGCGTAGGCAACTTACTTGTATTCTCAACATTTGCATTAACTTGTGTGCATTCTGTAGATATATTTGGCTTGCAAGTTAACTCCAAAAAGAAGAAATTTTCATAAAATAACTTCTTCAGAGTGGCCATTCTGTTTTAACCGAAGCATCTGAATAGGAATACATTAAATGAATCAAGACCTACACACAATCCCCCTTTTTAGAAAGAAGTTGAATTCATTGAATTAATGTAGATTTAATGATTAGACTAAATACTTAGGGTTATCTCTCAAGCTACCTCTTTGGCCAAGCTTTATTCTCTTTAACCTTTTGTTTTAGTTTGGTAAAGATCATGATTAGTTTTTCTTTGACAGGTGACTTGCAGGCACTTCAAGCTAAGGATAAGGTGTGTCAAGATTAGATATGTCGGGTAGCCTGTGGAAATTGGTTTGGACATCTTTCCAAGGGGGCATTAGTAAATCTTGATCAGTTGATAACCCACAATCAATTCAATACCCACAAGAGCAAAAGGTCAGGGGTGTTGTGACAAACATCAGCAAAAAAATTGGACAATTGGACAACAACAGGATACCAAGTGATAAATTATTATCAATCATTAGTTGCTAAAAGGACTTTCCAACTTACCAGCGAAGTTCATTTTAGTTTATACTTAAAAAGAGTTATCCTGATTTCATCAAGTTGACACTTAAGAGCGCAAGAATAGAGACATGCTTACATCCACTCGTGTAAAGTTGGTTCCTCCAAATCAGAAATAATATACAGAGAAAAGGAAAAAGGACAAGCTGTTCTCAGATTTACATGCATGTTTGCTTCCTCCCAATACCCGAACCAAGTACAACACCTTCAGCTATCATCATTATCACTAATAATAATAACCTTTACTAGACCAACAAGAAAAAAGTTAAAAGCGAGACAGAGGGTTCAACAGTTACCAAGAGCATTCAAAATAGATTTAGTATCAACTCCTCATCCTCAGTATGCTCTTTTGTAGAATATGTCGGGGAAGTTTAGTGTACCTCAGATTTATGATCTACCTGATGACGAAGAAGATTCACCTAAAGCAACAGAAGCCAAAGATGAAGCCCATACACGACAATTTTTGGCTCCTTCGTGGAAGTTCCTGGTCTTGCATAATCCAAGTTTGGTCCAAATTCTCCTCACATCAATCATGTCAAGTATACGCCCAAACAACTGGCTCGTCTCCCCAAATATTTCCAGGTTAAGGTGTAGAACATATGAGCCCCATAAAGCCTTCACATAAGACAACACTTTAGGGAATACAAGCAGCAACATCCGAAAACACAGGAACAGTGCAGCAAATAGCAAATATGGTTCCTTTTTCATAATCTCATCCAAAGATGAAACATTCCATGGCTGCATAATGGATTTTTCACCAACGTCCAAACTTCTTGGCCTATCTTCAACCAGATAATGAATTGGTTCAAGTCCTGAATCACACAGAAAATCACACATTACAATAGATGAAGCTGTACGGCAATCATTTCACACTCTCATAACATGTATGATGCTTTAATTAGATAGAGTTGGCACTCAATAACATTCTAGACCATATGCATAAGTTCATAATGGTTTAACAGATCTTTGAAACATATGAAAATTCTGCACATGAGCGCTTTGGAAGCTGGGCATCGAGTTATGAAATTAATGAAAGTAGAATTAAATGAGAATAAAATAGAACCACACATTCATCCTTATACAATGATTTGTTATAGAGGGAAGAATTTACCTGTTGTTTTCTCATAAAACTGTACCAGAGACAGTAGATCTTTAGGGCCATGATACCTGACCCTCGATGTCTGATTCACCAATAATATTGAAGGCAAGCTATGGATTCTATATCTAGAAAACATGCTGTGAAATAAGGCATTTCTTGGTTATCAGTAAAAGATGATGTGACAACTTCCAGGGGTAAATAAAAGAATAGTCTCATTTCCATGTGTTTAGGGCCATTCAACAAAAGGAATAAATAAATTTTCAGTCCTACTTGATCCTGATTCCAATTTCATCTTCCTACTTAGATTTATGTATGCAAGTCCTCCTACATATGATAACATTTCAATATGGTCTTCATTGACGAGAAAACCAGAGTTTTGTCTGACACAGATAACATCTAAGTGAAAAATTCATTGTGCATATTTAATTTTTCAGAGTAAACATCAATATGAACTGTCATAGAAGTCTAATAAGGGCTATATTCTTCCATCAAGACTTCCAAATTCTAAAGTGAACTGTAGCTCGCACTTTGATATTTTTCTGATAGTACTTCTAACACACATCACTTATAGTCTCTTTCTTTTTTGAAAAATCTAGTCTCAATTACAAGTAGAGATCTCACATTTGGTATAGTTGATGTCACTTGAGAGTAAGGACTAAATTGAAAAGCTACACCATGTAGGACAACTCAAATGACAAAAATTAAAGAGGACTAGAATTGGAAAAGTAGCCAAGTAGAAAGACAAAAAATTGAAAAAGGCAGCTGCATAAAAAATTCTTGATTTTGGGATAATTACATTTCCATATTGATAAATTAGTTAAACTGCTTTAAAAATAGGTGATTCAAATATGCAAGAGTATTAACTTAAAAAAAAAACAGATACCAACAATCATGCACATATATTAAAACAGAAGCCTAGAAAAGACCGAACTAAAGTTCACCTTGATAGAGATGATTAATTCAACTAGAAGCTTAAAACATAAATGTAGCGAAAATGGTTTTGCTCAAGTAATGATCCACTAGAATATAGTTCCCACGTACACAGAAAGATATTTAAGCATACATTCTAGCAATCAATATCATAATATGTAGAGTCCTTGACGATAAAATAAGAGTTGATGCTCGGTAGCTGATTCTTTGAGTAGGCATAAACATAATATCAAGAATAACTAGTCCAGTGGAAGTAAAAACCTAGCTTAGAATATTTCATCTGTGATAACATAACATTTGAAGCGGAGCAAGTAACAACATACCTCGGGACAGCAGAAGATTCCTCAAGAGCCAAATGTTCCATCTGAGGAAACATGGTACTAAGAAGCTCAAACTTGGGACGAATATCACGTGAAAAAGGGCACCAAGAAGCGTAGAAAAGTACAGAAGTATAAGCATTCCCCTTAATTGAAGTCAAAGTCCAGTCCAGGATGTTCCCATTCACCTATTGACACATTTAGATATGCAGCTCAGCAGTAGGAAGAGAAAAGAGAGATCAAGGAATATTCAATATAACTCACCAAATCAGTAAAATAGAGATCTGATAACCAATTCTATGATAGTTTAATGCAGATCAAGGTTGATAAGAGTGGTGAGGTATTGCAAATTAGAGAAAGAATGACAGAAGGGATGATGTAAAGGCTAACTTTCATTCTTGCACCAGATATTTCAATTAAAGCATAGACAAGTTAGACAACCATTGTGGAAAAAATGATGATCAGCTGACAACTTATACACTTCTAACAGTTGTCAGAACATTTGAGTTCAGAATTCTAAGTAATATGGAACCAAAAGTTAATCACATTTGAAAAATCCAGTCAACTTGTGAGTAGATGGAAGGTAGAACAATTCTCCCTTGAATCTTTTTAAATGCCAAAGAAATCTATGAAGGGATTCCTCAATATAGTCCCCAGAATCAGGCAGAGCTTGAGGTCCAATACAGCCATAAAGTAGCATCTTAGATAGGAAAGCAACATTTTCAAATACTCTCAACAATATAAATGAACGATTTACAGACAGCAACCTACATTTTTGATAACCCACTCAACCATAACCATAAAGATTTTATGAAGCTGGAACATTAAAAAGGTAAAACTGCAAGGCTGCTCCTTAGGAAAATAAGCAACTGTCTAATTGTTAAATCTTCTTATAAGAATATGATGATCAGAGTCAAAATTTCCAGAATGAAAGGCAAGTATATCATGAGAACAAGTATATTCAGATTGCGCTCGTGTAATAAACACGTTTGATCTCATGAGTAATCATTGTAAAACAAGTAAGGAAATCATATTATCTACCTATGAATTGAACATGAAATGTAAGCCTCAAAGGGAAAGTATGGCGCATGTTCATATTTGTAGTTAAGGCATCAACACAAGAATAATAACACTTCAAAGATGAAATCTATTTAATCTATAGCATGCTCTAAAGTCTGGAATGCAAGATCGCAGAATATAACAAGAGACAGCTCTAATCTCGAAGGGAAGGAGTTTGTACTATATTGACATCAAGCTAAATCGCAAAAGTACCAATCTGATGTAAAGAATCCCATCCTTCACAAGGATATTGCATCTAATCTGACAAACAGCTTGATTAGAATGAGAAAATAACTTAAAGTATTTTCATTCAGCATACATTTTTAACTTCCTTTGCTTTTCTCTCCAAATTTAAGCCCTCCCCATCCAGCACCCTGCATGTACACGACACACTAAATATGCATACGAGAAATAGTCATCCATGCCGACATAGAAAAGGACATGGAAAACGAGAAAAGGATACTCCTTAGAGACTTGGGTATGTTTGGCTGGCGGTTTATTAATAGAACGGAATGGAATGTAATATTATTCCATTATTTCGGAGGAGGGTTTATAATGGAATGAAATAGAATAGAATGGGATATAAGAGAAGAGTTTTATATTACATCCCAATATATCCTAATCAGAGTTTTATATTACATCCCATTAAATTTGAGGAGTTTAGGATGAAATGTAAAATGATAAACAACTTTACACTATATTACATTATAAACCCTTCATCCAAACAACATTTCACTATATTACATTATAAACTCTTTTATCCCTCCCAAACAACAATTTTCTAATATTACATTCATTTACATTCCATTCCATCCCATTAAAAACTTTACGTCCAACCAAACATAGCCTTACCTCAAAAGAACATGCTTTATACCTAGAACCTAATACAAGACATCTAAGTCACAGAAACCATAGTAGCCACAATTGCCGAGCAATCTCCTTTTCTTGTTGTCAACAAAATTTGGTAAAGTTCATTTATAATATATAATACTCTGCTACAGGAAGGAAACCCATTCAAAGTCCTCATTTCATCACCCAATACTACAACAACCTTAAAGTCAACAGCTTACCCTAGACCTAATTACAGAGCACACAAGATTGAAACCAAGGATTTTCATGAAGACCTAAAGAATACGGGTCACCGACCAATTCCTAATAAAACCCGAAAATCTTAATATCCATCTCAAAGGAATATACAAATGGGCCGACAAAAAAATAGTAATTAAATTACAGAACACACCGTCAAACCCAAAAATCAAATCAAACAATACAAGCCGTTAATCCAAATCCAAACGAGAAATAAAAAGGAAAGATAAAAAAGACCAATAACTTATCAATCTAAGCAACGACCAAGTGGAACAACAAAGATTTAAACTTTAAGGAAATTAAAGAGGGAAATGAGAAAACGTACCTCAAGAACAGGACTTGGGGAGATGGAGAGGAAGCATTGGGATTGAAGATGATGAGGTGAAAAGGTAGAGACTCTAGGGCACGCCAAAGCCGAAGCCGACACAAGGCCAGGCGAAGACAAAGCCCCAAAATAGAGGATGACAAAAGGTAGCAGAGCCATGAGATGGGGGAACTGAAAATGCAATCGCAAAACGAGGGTAAAACAGGAAACACGAATAGAAAAACCAAAACAAAGACGGACGACGACGACGATCTGGACGGCAGAGAGAAACAGGGGACACAGAACAAAGAACAGAGGAATTGGGATCTTATTACAAAATATAATCTAATCTAAGACAAAAACCAAGAAAAACAAGACATAAATTAAGAACTATTATGCAAAAAAATAAGTAAGATAGCAGGCAATAGGAAAAGGAACAGGATAGGATGTTGGATTAGTCTCTCCTCCTCATAAAAAGGGTTGTTAATGGTATTTGATTTTGATGTAATGGTTGGTTTATGGTTAGCTGTGGAATGGAATGGGCGTATGGTTGGCTGAATCGCTCTGATGATACTGTATTCTTCTTTGGTCATTACAATACGGGTGGGCGGTGACTATTGGTTACAACTTTACACGCTGTCGTTTTGATATAGATATCCTCTTTTGTTTTTACCATAAGAGGAGAATTTTCAATATGCTTGCTCAGGTCCCGTTATGGCCTCAAGAAAAACGAAAGCGCATAAACACAGTAAATTCCTTGCTCAATTTGTCCTTTTCCAACATTGCGATCTGACTTAGGCTGAGAACAAAAAATCTATTGGCAGAGATAGAATAGAATCAAGATAATCTACTGGCAGAGATAGAACCACGATATCTCTTATACCCGACATCCATCAAACCATTTTTCGGTCCTTTTTTCAACAACATACATTGCAATCAAATATATGATGTTGAAAATAGAAAATTCATAAATAATAAAGTCATTAATGCGCAAAGGTCACCTAACATAAAATCAATGCTAATATGCTATATTGATACTATATATTTTTGGACCTCCTTAAAGACAAAGTATTTCAGTTCCATATATTTAACACCTTTGAAATAATTATCATTCTTAAAGAAGAAAACTGTTATAAAATTATCATAATAAATTTTTAGTAGTCAAGCTATACTATGAACAATCTTGAGCCTCATATATGAAGTTGGCTTAAAGGGCAAAAATGATCATAAGGTTTGCTTTTAATGACAAACTAAACTTTAAGGTTTTAGAACATTTAAATTAATTCCTATTATTTTAATATTGTTCAAATTGAACCATGCGTTAATAAAAAAGGTGATGAAGATATAACATCGTTGATATGTTGTCACGTTATCGCTGACATGGTAGAAATTTAAAATTAATTATTAATTTTTTATAAAAATAAATATTAATTAATTTAATTTAATATAACCCTAAATGTAATTAACATAATTAATTAAATATCAACAATATTTACCCCAATTCTAACAACTCCCCTATCATCGTCAAAGATAATTTCACATTTTAGTGATGTCCAACATTTCGCCGTCGACTCCAAGCAAGTTCAAGCTAGAAAAATCCTCACAGTACTTCTACTAAGAATTATTGTGTCTTTTGTGCCCAAAGAAACCAATGCGTTCTATTGACAATGCATGTCGAGTGCACTACTAAATTTACCTGACTTTGCACATTAAAATTTGTAGTTAGGGTGAGTCGGGATCGAATCCATAAGGAATGTTTGGTTAGGAAAATATAAAAGGGTGGGGGGGGGGTTTGGATTTTTAGCAATTTAGAAGATAAAATAAAAGTAAACTATCGAAAATAAATTAAAACAAGCGATTGAAAATGATTAAACTGTCGAATATACGTTTGGTCTAATTCTATGTTCAATCTTGGTCTAAACATGATCAAGCATATTTCATCATCCTAACATCTTTACAACTCGCATGGAACTATCGATTTGAGACTAATAGAACGCTCTACTAATCTCGGTTTTTCCTTTGGTTTTGTTTAATCTAGATACGATCATTAATTAAATCTAACTACCGAATAACCTAGAATACACTCTCTAGATTAATTTGGCAGCCAAATTACGAAGTAGAAAATGATTAATATAAGCAGTAACCTCGCACATTCGGGTTATCTAACCTAAGTTATGTTGTTTCTAATGATATGAGATCATTAAATGCTACTCACAAATATCAAAAGTAATGATTACGAATTACATTCAATGTTTTTAGCAAAGGTTCGAAAGAGAATAATCAAAATAATGTATTAAGATCATTCATCCCAAAACCCGATCAAATCAACACCAACAATATAACAATCCGAAAAAAAATTACAACCTTAAAATGATAAAAATGGATTAACCATGACTTGGCATCGATATTCCCGTTGAACCAGCATCGGAAAGCTAGCCTTCCATCTCCATTTTTATGCTCCATGCATGAGCCATCTTCTCCATACTTCAGTGGTGAAAGAACGAAGAAAGAAAACCTAGCGCCTCCACCTCCGTTATGCTCCTCACGCTACTTGTAAAAGGCCTGAACTTTCACCAACGCTTGTTCGGCACTTAAGTACACTCTCGTTCCCAAGTCAGCCTTCTACACGAAACACTTTGCTAAAGAGAAGAAGGAATGCAAGAGAATGTAAGAACACTTTTATTAAAGAACTCTCAAGAAAGCTACAATGCTTATAATGCACTCTATGATCTAAATGAGACAACCCCTAAGGGTATTTATACTTGCTTCTTCCTAGAATAGAAAACTAAGATCTACTTGATCTAATGGTCCATATTAACCTTCTAGAATTCTCTACATACTTCATATACATTATGTATATATTTGCATATTATTCCACAATGTCCCATAAGCTTCCATAGTCTTCTACCATGTTCCATAAGCTTTCAAGGCCTTCTATAAACTTCTACCATACTCCAGAATCTTCTAGAATCTTTCGTAAGATTCCAATATGTTCTAAAAGACTCTTTTGGGTACCAAACCTCATCTTGTGGGTTTTAAAACATCTAAAATGTGACATTCTCCCCCACTTAATCCAATGACGTCCTCGTTGTGTCTTGCTGGAACTCTCGAATCTTGTCTTTGTATTGCCAAAGACAAATCTCATGCTCCCAACTAGCTTCACT
>JANVCL010000002.1:9878360-9896478 GCA_026546855.1 Erythroxylum incrassatum
AATACAGCTGCAGAGAAACAAAAGAAAGGAAAATTTACCATAGTTGGAAATAAACCGCTGGCCATCTGCAGACACAGAGAACGTCGAGGACGGAGAGCTCACAAAGAGCGAGACAGGAGCAGAGGAAGGCAAGGGTGGAGAGCTAAAGGAAGAGAGAAAAAGGTCTGCGCAACTCTAGATAAAAAGAATAAATGAATGGAAGAGGGAGAGTAATAATAAAGACACAACATTCAATGAACAGATATAAGCCGTCAGATTAAACAGACGAGCGGGATGGATCGGAAGACACAACATTCAATGAACAGATAGTAATAATAAAAACACAACATTCAATCAACAAATATAAATCATCAGATTAAACGGACGAGCGGGATGAATCGAAAGACACAACATTCAATGAACAGATATAAACCGTCAGATTAAATGAATAAGCGAGATGGATTGCATAGTCGTCCATCCCAACTCGTCCTTAGTATATATACTTAACGAGTTCTTGCTCTGCAATTGCAGTTCCAACTGTGGTCAACCCATCTGCATGTTCAGTTTTCTTTCGGACATAATCGATAATTATTTCCTCGTTGAAGAGTAGTTAAGCGTTTTGCGAAAACACGCAACTCTAGCTCTGTTTTGAGAGTTAAAAGTTGTGTGTGAGTTTAGCCAACACTTGACGAGAGTTCTCCTATCCTGCCACCAAAGGGAGTACTTTTTCTGTTATGGCTCCCTTAAGCCATATTGATGCGAAGTTCTTTCTTTATCCATGTCGTGTAGGCAAGATTGTTAGTCGGTCGCTGATCTTGTGTTGGCCAATGAGATATTTTACGGGAGCAGTCGCTCCTTCAACCATAACATCGCCCAAGTCATAGGCCACCAATGCTGATTTTGCTGCAAGTGTCCAGGTATCATAATTTTGCTTCGTGAATTCGACGCAGATTAACTTTAACTTGGTTTGCATCACGTCTTTGATTCCTCAATATGCTTAACAATGGTATACTCAAGTACATACTTACATGATAAATTACAGTATACTAATTATACCAAGTTTTATGTCTCCATAAGTACAATTGTCCTGAAGCTCTTGAAATCCAGTGATAGGTTTCTACGGAAAGTTTGCAATGAGAATAAGGAAAATTCAGACTAAGCCTTGGCCAAAACATCATTTTACATTTCCAGTACATTGCTTATATTGATTATTACATTACAACAGGTTACAGTTTCACCAAGTAGGCAACTCCAGTAAAACATTTAGAAGGAAACGCTCCTTTCAAGCACTTTAGCAACCACAGGAATAACTAGACAGATGACTGAAGCCCGATGATCCCTGTATGGATTCGATATGACAATGTCAAGCTTCTTCAAGCATACGAGGTTCTCAAAATTAAAAGAAAGTTCGACAATAAAAGTAACGCTGTATGAATTCCCACAAAATTTCTTCTGAGAAGTAGAACATAACATCAGTTCTTTGATGGAATAATTACCACAACCAACTCTTGCACCAGCATTCCCCGTTGTCTTGCTAAGTTCATGTCCACCTGCAGATTAGTTTTTCTTAGTTATCTATAGCATTGACAAGTGACAAATGTATGTAAATAGCTCGATACCAAACAAGCCATGTCACCATTATCCCAATAATGATAACTAATTAACTCAATCTTGAATGGATTCCCAGAATCAAGAATGTCTAGCCACTTGGAGCAATCCAAACAGAACGGGCAATTCCTGCAGCTACATCCTCAGTATTTAAAGGGAGAGTTGAAAACTAAAGGCCTATCTAAACAACAGGAATCAGTATCCAGGGTGCAATATTATATCAAGGTCAAAGTAGCTGATTGTAAACATTTTGGAAATGCCGACTGGCAATTGGATCATATTTCAAAAGGGTTCAAAGGTTTTAGCTGTTCAACTTTGAACTTGTCTATCTCTCACTTCTCAGAAGCTATGCTGGGCATTACTACTATTGGACTCCGACAACTTTGTCATCAATCTGTTAATTTCACAATTTGAAGGAATTAAAGTTTTATGAATGGAGCATGCTGCGGCTAATGTGAGGTGAATGGTAGAAAACAATGATAGGAGAATCTTCCTGGATTCTCTCCTTTTGTCACCAACCAATGATACATGATATCAGAACTCTGCAACAACTTACTAACTACAAATAATCCAAGAAACTCCAATGACAAACAAATATCAAATTGTTACCTTTTCCAAGATCATCAGGATCTGCATGCACAACGACTGCCCTCCCCAGTATAGAATGTGGCCCGGTCAATGGTATCTACAATTTTAAAACCAGAAGAGTTCGCTTCAAACTTATTCTATAAAAATCCATCAGTGCGACAGCATCAACTCTTTTTATCACAAGATGTGCACATGGACATCTAAAACATCTTACCATTCTGAATGAGCCAATCAAAACTTTGGGTATAGAAACTCTATAACATGTTAAAGATGTTCCCAGATATGGGAGGCATGCTTACAAATGCTGCAAAGAGAGAGAAAACGAAACCTGAAGCAACTAGAAAAAAACCACTATCAAGAAGCCATTCCTTGATTACCTGCATGTCACTGATCGAAAATTCTGCAACTCCTGCCATATCGCAATAAAGCTACAACCATTAGTCCGCTGCTTATCCTCTATTCAACATTGCCTACAAATAAAAGATATTATCCGTACCATCTGAGCCTGCATAAATATTACCCAGATCACCAGAATGGCGTTCTTTATCAATTGGAGATCCATGATCCTTCTTGAATGGATTGAAATGAGGTCCTGGATTTAAAATTTTTAATCAAAGACCATATAAGCTTGACAGAGTTTTGAAGCCAATACGATAACTGGTGACGCAAATATAATTGCATACTCAATAAGCAGAAACATAAATTTCAGAGAGAGAACAAGAACATAAAATTTATATCCAAGTCAACAATAACCCGCTAACAAGATAAAACCAAATGTATAAACTAAAGCCAACACCCACATCAGAAACCAAAAATCCCAGTTCAAATTCAAGACGATGTAAAATGAAAACAGTCACAGGTACCGCATCCAACAAGATATGGAAAAAGAATTGCATAAATGGAAAGAAAGATTAAACCTTTAACTATACAACTCACACATACACAAACACACAAAAATGGAGGGAGTACCTGTAGAATTGCAGCCATTAGTAGTGTCACCAAGTGCATGAATGTGGAAGCCATGAAGGCCTGGTGACAAGCCCGTTATCCTCCCCAGGATATGGGTAGCCCCTGCAGATATACGCATTCACATATATCTATGTCATGGACAATTATCATCAGACAATTACTCGCCAACCGAATACAAGTAGTAAATATACAGACCACTGGAGTTCTGAGAAAACTGAATTGAACCTCTAACATTGGGTTCTCCGGTGATGAGAGACACCGCTTTAACTATGCCAGCCATTTCCTTCCTTTATCGCTACACACAGCTTTGGAGAACTACATCGGTTATGTTTGTTGGGCAATGGGCCAACTACGGACTTCAGTGAGGGAAAAGATGAACCGGTCCATGAAGAATCAATTGAAAAATGCGTTAATTAATCTTTTTATAATATATAAATTTGCATTTAAATATATATTGAATAAAATTTTGATATTCACTTTTTACTTGAAATAAATGATTTAATAAAATTAAAATTTTAGATAAGCAATTAATTTAATTTAAATAGTTATAGATAGTTAATGAGAAAAGAAATTGTATATTAATCAAAGTTTAAAGTGAATTTTCCTCTAAACTAATAAAGTCTTTTATAACTCACGAGAATTGTAGTAGAGCGGCATTGTCTCGTCCATCCTTAACTAAGGTCTCGAGTTCAAATTTTGATAATGGAGTCGCTTTAACAGGGAGAGCTTTGCTCCTAAAAAAAGTCCTATTCAATTCGAATTTAGATTAATCGGTTGCTCATGTGGCACTAAATATAGGGTAATTTACCCAAAAAAAAGTCTTTTATAAGCATATAAAGACCAACTACACCAACTCAATAATAGTGGAGATGACTATAGTCTATAGTCCACATTTATATTAATTGAACCCACTGTTACACTCTACTACATGACAATATTTGTGGGGAACGATTAGCCAGCTATGAGCCATGGATGGTAATATTTTATAATATCAATTAATCAATGTTGAAATAATTTGAATTATGTTTTATTTTGTAACAAAACTTTAAATATGGATAGCCATATTATTATCATCGTCCACCGTTTTCCTTAGGTAGTCTGTCAAATCCATTTACATAATTGAAAAGACAAAACAGATATCCCAAACGATACTTGTCTCCTGCAGGATATTATGTAGCTCTCTCGTTAATATTATTAGTTTAGTTGTTAGATGCACTTACCAAATTCAACGCAACCGCACAAATGTCTAATAAATCTTTCAACATTGTGATAAATAGTAAATGAGGATCACTTAATAAGAAACACATATAGCTTATGTGTTTTAAGGATATCTTTTAGGCAAAGCAAAAATCATATACCAATGTTTTAAAAATAGAATTAAAAATTAAACAAACAAAACAAGAAATTTAAGGCTTAAAAAGTTTAATCAATATTAAATTATTATAAAATTTAATAAATTTTATATAGAACTAAATTATTTAAAATATGATTAAAAGGAATTATTTTTTAAGAATTAAAATTTTAATTAAAAATATATTATTAAATAAAAATTAATTGATTTATTTTAGTTTATAAAAATTTATTAATTTGTAAAATTGATTACTTTTTTACAATAAAAATTATTAAATTAATAAGAATCGAAAAGTTAAAAATTAAATTTAAAAATTAAATTAAAAAATTAGATAATTCTAAATTTTTATGATTAAATGGATTTAGCTATTTTTAATCATCATTAAAACTTGGATAGTTAAGGGTTCGATCCTTGGCTTTAGGTATAGAGCAGTTTTAAATTCTTGGGTCAGCCGTCTCACCCTGTAAGGTGCCTTCCTATCAGCGAGGGGATTAGTCATTGGATCCGCCGGTGGATATCCTGGTCAAAGATAAATAAATAAAAGATATTTTCTATAACTCGAGAAGCAACTAACGTCGCCCGGTGTGACCGACAATAATCCAAGCTGGCAAAGACCCATAACACAGTAGTCCTGATAATGGGTCCCACTTTGTATAATGAGTAATGACAGTTCGATTTATTAATTTTATCATTATTTAATGGAACCATATTGACTGTTGTACGACCAAGCTCTCTTCTTGTAGTAGTAATAGTATACTTTTAGGGTTGGGATCAACCTTTTGAGTCCAATAGTATACTTTCTTTTGCCATTGAAGACTTCGAGGCAAATTTTCGAGAGAGAAGGAAGAGGAAGTCGGATGTTTTTACATGATCTAAAGTTGCAGAAGATCGTACGCTTTTGTGTGCTTAGAGAGACAATATGAGGGAAGTTTTAAGCATACACATAGGACAAGCAGGTATTCAAGTCGGGAATTCTTGTTGGGAGCTTTATTGCCTTGAACATGGAATTCAACCTGATGGAATGATGCCAAGGTGAATGTTCTTTTATATTCATATCATGTGTGTAATTGTAGCATGCATTAAAAACTTCTGCCTTCAACAGTGTCCGATTTTAGTTGGGCTTGTCTTTGTGGAAATGGTGGTATGGTCTTTCTTGATTTTGAACTTTCTGGGGCCGTACCATTTTCTTTTTCTCAGCATTATTCATCATTTTCAAAGATAGTTTCTTCATGTGATTACATGAGTCTTGTGCTTATGCATGTGTTTCTGCTTCGTTTTTGTGATATTGTATTGATTACATGAGTCTTGTGCATTTGTGATATTGTAGTTCAAGATGGAATTTTCTCTTTCAAGATTTATACTTTCCTTTTCTTTTTGTTATTTTGACGCGGGAGATGCCCGAGCTGCACGTTTTTAATTCTGTGTAACCCAACATAGCGTGAGAAACAGTTGGTTTACTCATAGGTCAATAAAGAACTAGCGACACAACAGTTCCAGCTTCTTGTTTTCAATATTGTGATAAGAAAATTTCATCTCAGGGTCTGAGAATCCTGGCTTTTGGTGCTTCTTGTTAGATTATTATGCAATGTTGCAGTAATTTAATAAATTTTCGTCCAATATGTTCTGAACAGGATCGAGATTGGCTTGCCTAACTTTCCTTTGTTATTTGATGTACTCGTCTTCCAATGTAATTTGGATCATGAAGAATCTTGGTCTTTCTAATTTTTGTTGATCTATATGCTTTTGTTCTCATCAATTAGTTCTGAGGAGAAACTGTCGACCGACTCTCTTTCTTGATGTAAACAATGGCAGTCCTGTTTCAGAACAAACATTAGAAGAATCTTCCTTTTTATTCTGTGGGCCCTAAGCTTGAACTACAGATCAACTTTTGGCCAGTTCTGTTTAGTGAAATCTATCTGTAGCAACAGCAATGCATTTAGAGATTGGAACAAATAGCTTACTCTGTTACTCACTTTCTTTATCTGGAAATTTATTGGATGTACTCTTTTAAGGTTTTTGAGTTTTGCCTTTCCTTTTCCTCTGTTCTTGTATCTAATATGGGCTTCGTGCATGTTGTTGCAGTGACACCTCGGTAGGTGTTGAGCATGATTCTTTCAACACCTTCTTCAGTGAGACTGGTTCAGGAAAACATGTTCCAAGAGCTGTATTTGTGGATTTAGAGCCCACTGTGATCGATGAAGTTAGAACTGGTTCTTATCGACAATTATTTCACCCAGAGCAACTTATTTCTGGCAAGGAGGACGCTGCTAATAACTTCGCTAGGGGGCATTATACAGGTATATTTTATCAGAGGATTCACTATCAAAATGTCTGTCTTATTCTCATAGTTTTTGTCTTTTGGTGGCTAAAAACTTCCATTGCTGTTGATATGGCAGTGGGGAGGGAGATTGTTGATCTATGCCTTGATCGAGTGAGGAAATTGGCAGACAATTGCACTGGTTTGCAAGGATTTTTGGTGTTTAATGCTGTTGGTGGTGGCACGGGTTCTGGTTTAGGCTCGCTACTTTTGGAACGCTTGTCAGTTGATTATGGAAAGAAGTCAAAACTTGGCTTCACCATCTTTCCTTCTCCTCAGGTTTGCATTTGAAGACTTAAAAGGAAAAGAGAACATTGGTACATTAAATTGGGCATTGTCTGCAGTCTACAAAAATACAAGCAATTCTTAAGATTGTTTTTCTGCATGAGGTGTAAGCACAGATATTATTTAAACTGAACTTGAATGGGTAGGGTAGGTATAGCACAAACACAAGGGAAACAAAGGGGTTTTACCAAAGCATTTTTAAGGATGATGAGAATTGCAAAGTCTGGTTGATGTTCTGTATTCCATGACTTAGGAATGTCGGACATTGGCTGTGTCCTAGTGAAGGACTTCCTTTTAGGAGCATATACTTATAAACCTCTTTTCTGCAGCACATCTTTCTGGCATTATTGTTGAATGTTTTACTTGATTGTTCCTTGGACAATGATTGCTGTTATATAACATTAATGTAGATAATACTATGTGGCTTCATTCAGCGTATTTTCAATGATGTTGCAGGTTTCTACTGCCGTTGTTGAACCTTACAATAGTGTACTCTCGACACATTCTCTCCTTGAACACACTGATGTAGCTGTGCTCTTGGACAATGAAGCTATCTATGATATCTGCAGGAAATCCTTGGACATAGAAAGGCCAACTTACACCAATTTGAACCGATTGATATCCCAAATCATTTCTTCTTTGACCACTTCCTTGAGGTTTTATGGCGCTATTAATGTGGATATCACCGAGTTCCAGACTAACCTTGTGCCATATCCTCGCATCCATTTTATGCTCTCATCATATGCCCCTGTGATTTCCGCCGCCAAAGCTTATCATGAGCAACTATCAGTTCCTGAGATCACAACTGCTGTCTTTGAACCTGCAAATATGATGGCCAAATGTGATCCAAGGCATGGGAAGTATATGGCTTGTTGTCTAATGTATCGTGGAGATGTTGTACCAAAGGATGTTAATGCTGCAGTTGCCACCATTAAGACAAAGCGCACTGTCCAATTTGTTGACTGGTAAGCTCACTTGCCTTGTCTTTACCTGAGGAGGGTTTTCTTGCCAATGCATGCTCAAGTGCAAATGAGATATTCTGAACATTGTTGATGCACCCCCCGTTTTGCAGTGGGCGATACCTTCCTACTTCCTCCTCTTGTTTTTTTGGGAACTAGATGCTTATTCTCATCTAAATTACAATCGATTGGTTATTCATGAATTGAGATCACTATGGTTAACAACGCCTTTTTAGGATTCTTTTCTTTTCTCTGTTTGCTACTCTTGCATATTACCCTTTTCAATTGCACTTGTGCTTAAACTGAAGAAATAAAGAATGTTTTAAACTGACCTTCCTGCATGATTAACATTTACAACTCAATATTCCTTTAAAAAAGACTGGCGCGATGATATCAAATTAGGAAATTATTACAATTAACTTAAAAGTTTAGCTTGAGGTAAGAGAAATTTTAGTGTTACAGGGTGGCCAATATCCTGTGGTATAGTTACTAACAAGCATATTCTATTTCAGATGGAATAAAATGGTTTCCCGTTCCAGCAAAATATGCTTTTTATATAAAGTCACTGGAAAATGCGTTCTGATCTAACAAATTTATGCCTATGATTAATTGTCTTCTTTGTCATTTCTTACATTGAAGCAAAATATATGTTCATGTGTGTATCTTTAGGTGCCCAACAGGTTTCAAATGTGGTATCAACTATCAGCCACCAACAGTAGTACCAGGGGGTGATCTAGCTAAGGTGCAGCGTGCAGTTTGTATGATAAGCAACAACACAGCTGTAGCTGAGGTTTTCTCTAGAATTGATCACAAATTTGATCTCATGTATTCCAAGCGAGCATTTGTGCACTGGTATGTAGGTGAAGGCATGGAGGAAGGTGAGTTCTCAGAAGCCCGTGAAGATCTTGCTGCTCTTGAGAAGGACTATGAAGAAGTTGGTGCAGAAGGTGTTGAGGAAGAAGAAGGGGAAGATTTCTGAATACTATTTACTGGGGAATCAATGCCGGCACTTCTATCTATTGCGTATTTGTTTGTGTAGGTTGTATAATGGTGTGAGTATTGTTTATCATCCATGTCACAGTCCATGAATTGTCCTTCATACTGTGCAACTTTTTAGTTGATGATTGTTGTTCCAAGTAAAGTTTCTAAGATGAATCATGATTCAATCTCTATATCGTATATACTGTATGCCAATAAAATCAGTTTCCCTTTATTTGAATAAACATTGTTGTACTAGTTGGACATATTGTGTCTTTGTGTGGAAATGGTGGAGAACTGCAGCAGTACCCCATTGCCAACTGAAAACGCCAGTCTTTCAAGGCATCTAGTCATTTGACTGCTAAAATTGGTTATGCCTTCCTATCAAATATCGCTAAGTGTCAGACTTGCCTTCTTCAATTCAACAGCATAATTAAGCCCTCGATTTCTGAAGCTACTTGGTCTGTGTCCAAAGACTTTCAACAATATTGTTTACTCATAATTTATTCACAGTTTCAAACTTGTGAAGTCATCACATTGCTGTCAAGGTTTATCTTAAGATAAATTAAGAGCCACTTGACTTAAAACTGACCAAATACTGTAATCAGTGTAGAGGTTCCAGTTCTAATTTTGAAATTTGAGATATAGATAGATTGGACTTCGCTAAAATAGTTTTCGAGGCGGCTGATGACATAGCCTGATTAGTACCAAGAAAAAGTTATGTGCCGTCTTTTTCCTTTTGGAATTTCTATTTCCCTGTCAGAGCAAAGATTCTGCTATTATGTGAAGATCATACAATCTCTGTATTGCTGGTTGGAGTATGATTTTTGTGTATACATCTGAGCTATTAGATAGACAAAATGAATTCTTTCTTTGTTATGGATATATTACAATGATAATCTTTAGTGAAATTCATCCTTTGATCCTTGGAAGAACAGTTCCAGGTTGCTAGATTTCCTGTTTATAGGTCAACGCTAGTGCAGCGTGGTAGGAGATATTCTTTCATGCTGTTGAATCTACTGGGAAAGTAGAAATTTGTCCTTTCTTGTGGATGTAACCCTGTACCTGTTCTATAATCTAATTCTCTGATGATTATCTTATCTAATTGTTGTCAAAACGTTTACAAAGATGAGTGATTGGGAATATTGCTTGTGCCAGATGGTCCAGAGAATAAAGAATGGATACCTAGTTATTATTCATGCTTCATTCATCCTCAAACAATGGCGTAAATTCAGTCCCTGTTGACTCTGGACCATCTTAATAAGGGTTTAGCCTTGAAAGTTACTCAAGTTTTTATCCGGCTTTCCAGGATCTACGATATAAACAGTTCAGACTCGGCTTATAAAATACCAGACTTCTCTTATGGAAATTATGGCTACATTTAGCTTGATTGGAACAGATGCATGACTTTGATCCTAAAATAGGCTGTCAGAAGATGGACCCCAAGTTTTTTTCATGTGACAATTTATAGCAAGTCCGAAAGTTGAAGTTTGTAACCTTTTTTTCCCCCTGAAATGGCACAACTTTTCCACTGTAACAATTAGGATATGAGATAATCGCAGATCTCGATCATTAGACCTAAAATAATAAGTGATTCTGAAATTAGTTGAGAAGTCATTTTAAAGGTTCCCCACTTGAAACTGAGAAGGTGCAGCATGTTCTTCAATGCTTACGAATCATTGGCATCAGCACTACAGTATTGAAAAAGGGTTTTAAACATGGAGAAGGCTAAACAATGATGTCTTATTATATTTTTTAAGACTGGTGTGTTCATCAGGGATTAATTAAGCCTCAGTAAAATAGTCTCACATTTCTAAAAACAGCAGAGCAATTTTGGGAAACAAAGACGTGTTTGTGATCACGAAACTTAATTTGGATACAATTCTAAACTAAAATGGTGGCTGAGAACAGAAAAAGGAGATGTGTTTTGATCATTAGGATCAAGAACACCTGGAGAATTGTTAACATATTGGGGGAAGATCCCAGAGAAGAGCTTCAGTAGGATCATGGAAAGCGTCCATGTACTCTTGAACCCCATTCATTGCATATAGTGATGCTGAAATCTGTCTCTCCACTTTCATCCTGTCAAATTCTGAAAACTGCAGGTCACATGCCTCTGGCACAGTTATGGTCCTTGGGAGATCAAGAATTTCTTGAGCAAAAGAAAATTGATCGAATCCAGGACCAAAACCCCTCCATGAAAGATTAGGCTGAGAAGTTCCCAACTCAAGTTCCTCTGAGCAGTTGCTCATGTCTGGTTTATATGCATCATCAAACAGTGGACTATCAGAAATTGTCTCAATAGGGGAATTTCTGTCACTTGAGCCACAACTACTTGTACTACTGCTAGTGTCACTGCTGGTCTTATTAGTAATGGAACTTCTTGGTGGGGTAGAAACTTCAACACTCTCTGGGAGACTTTGTTCTTGTTTAACTCCTTTCTTGTTGTTGAGGAGGTTCCTAATACGAGAAGCAAGAGGAGAATCCATGGATACATGAGTGATGAAGTTGGTACGAGTATTGGATCCTCGAAGAAGGTAAGCGGCTTCATCATAAGCTCTTGCAGCTTCTTCAGCAGTCTCAAAGGTGCCTAGCCACATCCTTATCTTCTGCGTTGTGTCCTTGATCTCAGCTACCCATCTCCCGGAAGGCCTTTGCCTAACACCAACAAACTTCTTATTGTTGTTAGGACTTTTTCTTCCCTTGAATTTACTAGTTTTGCGAATTGGAATATTTGCTTTCTGAGTCTGGTTTTGCTGCTGGAACTGAATTTCCATTGAAGTATTTTTTTAGGCAATGCAGAAATGAAGAAACCAAGACTGGTAGTGGTTTACAAGAGGAAGAAATGGAGAGCTTGTCTACAAGTGTTTTGATTTTCAGATGAACATATATAAATAGATTTATTTATATTTTCTTGAAAAGTTTGGTCAAGTTTTTTATTATCAAGTTGGTGCTAATACCGTAGACACACACAGAATTGTTTTATAGTGTTTGTAGGCTTATGGCATTACAATAAAGAATTTCTACTTCTCCATTACATACATCCATACGTACATACCCTTGCTTGGTCAATTCTCTAATTACAATTTCTTTTCAATACTCATAACCGTTAAATTGAAGATCAACGAGGAACTAAAACCTACCATTATTAGGCTAACACTGATATCATCTAGGTCAAAGGTTTTTGGCATGTATCATGTCTCTTAAGCAAAATGATAATTGATTACACGAACACATTTTCTATGATCAAACCTAAGCTACACCTTTGTCACGTTAGGATATATAGTGTGTGTGTAAGGAATGAATGGAGCTATATCTAGGGACCAAGTCATCATCGCTGGTCTCTCTGTTAACTTGGTCAACATATGAGAAATGAGTCTTCGCGTCCCAGATGTCTGCCACGTGGAGGCACCAAACTAGCTCTCTAGATGAGCACAAGAACTAAGGTGCAAAAGCAAGAAGAGGATAAAGATGAGACAGACTTGGTCATTCACTGAGCAGACAAAAGAATATCTTATCGTGCACGCTGCGTTTGGTTTGTAAACTCAACGTAATTACATCAATTGAAACAAAAAAGGATGTTGCTTATTTGCATTATACTACTCTTCGATTCCTTTGTTTGTGCTTGCCATGACATCAAACGTTTGGTTTAGTTATGTTTAAAGAAGGTCTCTGTCCGTCATAGATAACAGTGTAATGCTTAAGCGTGCATGTAAAGAGCACTCCTAAGTTCTACGGGGAAAGTAGAGCCACTTCCTGTTATTGGTTGTCTGCAACTACTTCACTGTTCGCTCCATATTTTACAGTTGCAAAACCATAAGAGTTCCTACCTACTTATCAGTTATAATCAAGCAACTTAGGGATGCATGTTAATTTTATTCTCCGAAATCGTAGATCCAAGAAATAAACAAACTAGACCAGCAATTAAACTGTTCATGACAAGTGGCACAGACAAACAAAATATTGTAATAAAACCCGTTCATACATAATCATGATCTAACCAAACGTCTTAATTTGAACACACATAGATGTCCATACAAGACCTTTCCGGATATTCTTCTCTCTCATTTTCAAGTAGCCAGAAATATGATTTGGTTGTAACATTGTCTCTTTCAATGTTCCTTATTTATCTAAACAAATTACTACTATATGTAGACCTAAATGTTCATGTTGATCCAAGATGAGATTATATGTATTTGCTTAATACCAATTGGGTTAGTATGCTTGTCCTTCCTAATAAGTTACTTATTTTCTTTTTCGATACATCTATTGAGTAAATTTCCAAAATTTCACATAATTAATCATTAAATACTTAATTTGGATAAATTATTTAATGACTTGATAATTTAATCTTGAAAAATGAATTAAATCTAAAATTAATATTAACATGCATGCTCAATTAATCACATCTGTTACTCAAATCACTAAATTCAAGTTTGTTTTAATGTTTTAGAATTACATGGTCCTTGTCAACTATAGTAAATTTTATAATATTAAAATTAAAACTATTTATACAATTTTACTATAATTACATAGTTATAAAATCTTAAATCATCAAATATAGAAACAATAATGAGCCAAAAACTTGAAAATATATGCAAATAATCAAATTAAAATACAAATATAATCTAAAATTAGAAAAAATGCAAATAAAACTTTGATATTAAAAGTTCCAAACTGTAAAACGCACAGCTTCGCAATCTGTTTGAACAAACGAATGCAATTAACAACCACATAAGAGACACTAAACAAAACATCAAACAATAAACATTTCCCATGTAGCCGAATTGGGCTCTTGAGCCTTATCTCTCACAGCTTACCTGGGACGATGAGTCCATAGCAATGCAAAATCCTGCAAGCCCCTAGATCACACTTATCTGTGTTACTGCAATTATTACTAGGCCCATCTTCATTCAACTGGACTGGATCCAAGAGTTGGATTGGAAATTTATTTATAGACAAATTTAATGTAATAAAAGTATTATATTTACATAAGCTCATTTTATGCAGCCTTGTTAGTTTCCAGAGATAACATATATTATAAGGAAATGTTCATTTTGACGGCTTAGAAAATAGAAAAGAAACAAACTTGTCAAAGGAATAGCCTAATAATTGAGCACAAGTCAATACTTTAATAGGAGAAGGTTAGAGAGATTAGAAGGTTATTCTTCATATCTTGAGTTATGGTCAAAATCAATTGATCGATTGGGCCGTAAAAAATTAGATAGTCTATTTAATTTTTCAGCTCGATTTTTAACTTTATGATTTAATTTACTTTAATAATTCTTGCTGATAAAAAGTGATTAATTTATTAATTAATTGATACATTTTTATAAATTAATAAGTTCTCGTAAACTAAAATAAATAAATTAATGTTTATTTAGCAATCTTTTTTTTCAATTAAACTTCATTTTTTCGATAGGTAAAGACAATTTCTTTCAATCATATTTTAAATTCTTTAATTTTATTTTGTCTTTAGCGAGTTTTATAATAGTCTAATATCGGTTGAACTTTTTAACACTTAAACTTCTCTTCATACCCATTTAACTTTTAATCCAGTTTTTAAAACATTAATCAAAACTAGTGATCTAAGTTACAAAGCCTATTGATTTTTGATACGCAGCCTTGTTACTATATAATAGAGAAATTGTTTCTAATAGACCCACATGCAATGCATTAATACTTTATATAAGTTGCTTCCCTATAAAAGCCCTACTATAGTCCTTAAGGATACACTGACTTAGCATGTAATGGATTAAAATGTACACATTTAATATTTGATCTTTTTCGTTAAAAATTTTACATTTAAAAAATTATTATTTATTCATTTATAATATTTACTTAATTATTAAACAAATTTCATTCATTATATTTCATTAATATATCGCTGATTTTCAATTTTAAAATTTCATTTTAAATAAAATATCTATTATAATAATTAAATAATATAATTGTTTAATAAATGATAGTTTTCAAATTATAAATAGTAAAATAGAGAAAAGATCAAATTAGAAAAGTTCAATAGATATTAAGAAAAAGAATATTTAGTGTACGGATGACGACGGATTGAACAAGTTAAAAGGATGATCTGGAGCAGGGAGAGCTCCGGATATAATGTAGGGTCACGAAATTGAAGGGAAAAAAAAAAGATTGAGAAATATGTTATCCAGAAAATCAAAGTATGTCTTGATCCGTAAGATAGTGGGGTGGTCCAGTCCCGCTTTGGTCCTTTTCTTTGGGGACCCGGAATCTAAGATTGAGACAATTCACAATCAATCTTCAATCCTATCCAATATTCCATAAACTTGGAAAAGATCCCAACATTCGCGTGTCAGAAAATCCTAATCCATTAGAACACGCGTCAGTGCACTCGAAGGCTGGAATCATGATGAGAATATTAACGAGGAAACAAATTATAAATACCGTAACGATTTTGATATTGGATTGAGTCTTAAGATAATACTGATATTGATTAATATTGACTACTATTTAAGGCAAAATTTTAAATTTATGAATTTATCCCTAAATTTTTTAAATTTTATAAAATAGTTAATTAGTATATTGTATTGTATACTTTATAATTTTACATCAACATGTTTCTAAAAATAAAAAAAATTTAAAATAACAACAATTTAACATTAATTTTAAGATATTTTACATATAAATAATAATCACAATTAATATAAAAAAGATAATCATCATATAAATAAAAAATTAAAAACAATACAAAGTATTTAAAATATTACTATTTCATCATATAATAAATAATAATTACATCAAATAAAAATAAAAATAAATATCTTTTAACTCTCTAATTATTACAATTTACAACAAGAGTTCATGATGAGGAAACAATCAAGTAGAAGTGAAACCTAAACAAAAACATTTACAATTACATTACATATATAGAATTTAATATATACATCAAATATAATTAAAATTAAAGGAAGAGGAGAAACAAAAACCTGAAACTTTTATTTAATCATCCATAGAGGGATGCCCGCTATAACTGCACTTACCGCAATTATCATTTGGTACAAATTTCTCATTATTGAGAGGAGTTTCATCATCATCATCATTCAAATTCATTGCACAAAATGAAATGTCAATAATTTCCTATCCAAGATTATCTTCCAAATCATTCATATCTACCAAAATCAGTTCTTCAGAAACTCAATCTACCAAAAGATTGATATTATCAATACAGATTGGATCTACTGAACTACTTGTTTTATTAAGAGTCCTATTGACAATAAAATTTAAATATAAAAAATTATAAGAAATTACATCTAAATTAATAATGATAATAACACACATTTCTCAAAGTTTTAAATTATAACAAACGAAGACCAAGTTATTCAATCTCTTGTACTCTAATCTATTACTTTTCTTGGAATGTTTGAATTCAAATGTGATTTAATTCTTTTCATGCTTTGTTGCACTCACATATTAATTTAGATTTTGAATTGCAAACTTTTGTAATTCTAGAATACCATTTTAGAATTGGTCTTACCAAGTAACTGTAAGTCATAAAATAATAAAAGTAGCATTATAAACAAAATAAAGTAATGATTAATTTTCAACAAGTAACAAAAATGAAAAAAAAAGCTTCAATTACTTTAGTCTCTTTGATAAATAGCAATTGACATCTCAAAATCACCAAAAGCATCTTTATAAATCTATATTTATGAGCTTAGAAAATCTTGCATCATCTCATAGGCAATAATTATTGTAATAATTAATATCATTAACTTATTATCTTCAGCTTTCTTTTTGTAAAATTTAGTCTAAAATAGACGTTAGGATTAAGAAATGCCCAGCTACAAATAGCAGAGAGTGAAATTGTCTTTCTCATTTCTAATTAATGACTATAAGATAAGGTACATACAAAGAAGATGTATTTTTCAAATTGACCTTGATTACTTTTTTCGCCCTCTCTATGGCATCATAAAAATAACTCATTGTTGCTTCCTCATCATTATCAGCCAAACAAAATGCTCTCATTAAAGGCCCATAAACTCATATGACAAATTGATATTAGGGCCAAAATTCATCATTTTCAAGTATAATTATAGAAACTTCTAATCTAGCATTTGACTTAGCATGCTGATGTACAATTCACTTATCACTTGTAAACATCTATCTTAACTCTTTCTTCATCATAATAAAACACTAAAGTAATAAGAAATTCATTGCAAATCTTTTAATAGCAGGACATCATAAATTCCTACCTTTTGTAAAATCCTTTCTCATTAATTTCAAGAGCTATGCACGATTATAGATGAACTTAGTCACCTTTTTGGCTTTTTGCAGTCACTTTTTTGGCTTTTTGCACAATTTCATCAATAATAGGAAAACACCTAACATCCCTTATATTTTTCAGTATTAAGACAATGTAATGTGCAGCACAATGAGTCTAAAAAAAGAATTATACTTGTTTTTCAACTTTCTTCCTACCACTTTATAAACATAATCATTGTTAGTAATGAAATAAACAATATTTTCTTGTCTTACTTTATTCACAACTTCATCAAATATTTAAAATAAAGTATAAGGATTCTTAACAAGACCCAATGCATCAATAGACTTCAAAAACATTAAACTCTTTACATAATAAACCAAAAAATTAATAACATATTCATGTTTCTATTGGATCGGAAAAAGAAAGCATGCTTTGTTTGGAGAAACAGTAGATTTCAAAACTTTTAAGAGATAATTTTTCAGCGGAAGCAACATATCCAAATCAACATGCCAATTCATACATGATATGGTATAAGGATAATAAAAACATGAACAAGATGAAGAGAATTACCGACTCCTTTGCTACAGCTTTAAATCCTCGCTGCGCTATCCTCTCCTTCTTCTTGTATCCAAATCCTTTGCTTTTGAATCTTTTCCTTTAGCAATCTATCTTCTTCCTTGTTGTTGTATCCTCAACCAATTTGATTTACCTCTTGTTCTTCAAGGACAACTAGGTTAACAAAATCCTTTGGTGGGAAAGGAGAAGAAATATTTGGAGGAGATTTTCTTAGAAGAAGATGAACCAAAAATGAAACTCTTTCACTTAGGAATTTCGGTTCTTCC